>PVJA010012360.1:12493-52355 GCA_004027025.1 Myocastor coypus | reverse complement strand
ACAGAGGCCTGGTCCCTCAATAATCTGTTATCATGGTATTTATTTTAAGATTTTAATATGAGATTACAAAACTATATCCTAAATATGTTAAATCAAAAGAGTTTGCTGTCCTTTTTTGGAAATGTGGTGCTGTGACGCCAACTCTCAGCTGCCTTATTTAGTATATATCATTTTTAAATCAGTCCATGCTCATTACAATGGATTTTGTTTTGTGATATGCACATGTGTAATATCTTTTATCATTTCTGTTCCCATTTGGTCTTTTTCCTGCCACTCCAATAATCTCCCTTCTCAGCATGTACTGTTTTGTATCACATCAGCATGATACAAAGATCAGGCGTAATTTGGAGACTAGGCCACCTGTATATTTGTGGTATTTTGTTAAAACTTTAAAGATATTTTGCCAAGGATACTTAATGACTGTTGATGACAGTTGATACATTTTAATGGTTGAGTTGGAGCCTTCCCAGTATTTCTGAACTTCTGCCTTTCAGTCAGGCCTCTTTATGCCATACGGGAAGTTAAGAAGAAGAATAACTCTGCTTTTTTCTTCTTCTTTTGCTTGCTGGTCAGATACCATCAGTGGTAATCAAGAAGGAACTGCTCAATATATTTTGAAGAAGATTTAGTGTATTTTTAAGAAAAAAATAATTGCCACAGAGCTATCCTGGGTCTTTCGGGCAGCTTGTGATTTGGGGCAGACCATTGGCATGTTCTCTATACTTGGCTTTGAGAGACAAAAACAAGTTCCCAGAAATGAGGAACAAAGAAATGTTGTAGTCAGCCTGCTAGATTTTTTTTTTTTTTTTTTTTTTTTTTTTTTTTTTTTTTTTTTTTTTTTTTTTTTTTTTTTTTTTTTTTTTTTTTTTTTTTTTTTTTTTTTTTTTTTTTTTTTTTTTTTTTTTTTTTTTTTTTTTTTTTTTGGTCTTTTCGAGATAGAGTCCCACTACCATAGTTCAGGCTGGCCTTGAACTTACTTTGTAGCCCTGGATAGTCTCAAACTCACAATGATTATTCTGCCTCGGCCTCCCAAGTGCTGGGATTACAGGTATATGGCACCACTTCCAGAAAGCCTTCTAGATTTTTTTCAAAGAAATAATAGTAATCACACTTAATGATTTTTAGTAATGCTTAAAATTGATAGTAAGTATTAGACTAATTTAAAGATTCTAAGACATTTCTTAGATATTCCGTATTTCAAGATAAAACTCAAGCATATATAGCAGACCAATTCTCTGCTTATTTTTAAACACTTGGCTGAGATTATTAGACTTTTTCAGTCTTTTCCCTGCTCTGATTCTGTCACTAAGTTCCTTAAATAGTTTGTACTTGTTAGTGAGTGTAAGTACATGTTTTTCTACTGACACTTGTGCTCTTTTTGTCTGTCTGCTCACCTGCCTTTCATGAACCTCACTGAATGATAAAAGGTTAATATTCTGTGGCTTTCTCACTTTCTAGAAATTCCTTGGTCACATTTATCATAACGTTCACATGATCTTTTTAAGCACTTGAAGCGCTTTTGCCTGGTAGATGGAAATCTAGAGGACTTCCTTCTCAGCTTTCACACAATATATCATGTGCTCTGTGCAACTGTGTCTTATGAGAGCCTCCCCTCAGGCCTGGCTGTAGGCTGGCCTTGTGGCCCTGGGAGCTCTAGAGCAGGACTGCGACTGATGGAGTTACCCTGGCTGGCTGCAGTTGACTATTCCTGAAGAGCAGATAGCTAGTAGCACTGTTAGATCCCAAGGACAGCTGTGGAGCTGAAAAATGGAAGAAGAGTTGAGAAAGTGGCAGCCAGATGAACATGGAAATGAACTCAGAAGCCAGGCGTTGTGTTGGCGAGATGGCCTGCTGGCCCAGAGCTCCTCATCTTAGGGGTACTTACTATTGTACTCAGGCTGAGTGAGTTAAAAGGAGACAAAAACTGTAAGTGCCTGCAGGGGCCCAGCAGGGGCCCAGCAGGGGCTGGGGTTCAGGGGTTCGATCCTAGGGCCTGCTGTGCCAGCCTGCCCCCAGGGCACACTGAGAAGGCAATTGAGACTGAATGTGGTGGCACACACCTATAATCCCAGCTGTTGGGAGGCTATAAACAGGGCAGGCACTAGGAGTTAAATCTAGTACCGGAGACCCTGAACACCCTGTAGATCCTTCCCTAAAATTAAAAAAAAAAAAAAAGCAACACCATACAGTGACCACATAGTTAATCTTAAATTGCCAAAATGGCTTTCTCTAGGCATCCTATATCCACTACAGACCACTCACAAGCTTTTGTTGTAAAGTTGGAATGTGTTGATCCAGTGTTTACGCAGGACGTTTAGTATAATCATTTTACATACTGTTAAATGATGAGTCTGTTGATGTTTTTTAGGGATTTATTTTTGTTGATTTTCTATAATTCAATTTAAAGTTGTTGAGTTTATATTTTTAAACTAGAGCAACTAAATTCATTATTTTCCAGTTCTAAATATGCAGATGATGTTTTTGGTTTCAGTCCTATACTAGAACTAGGAAGGAGCTTTACCTCATTTATTTTGATGTCTAGCTGTTACAGATTTCTTTATTCACACACTTACTCTTTTTCACTTACTACATTCAGCATTTTCTGTGTGACAAATGTCTCCTAGATAAGAGACTATCCTGATAAGAGAATATATTAAACATAAATAAATCTCCCTTAAAAAGCAAATCTGTTATATTTTGACCTATTATGATCTATCTGTTAGCATACTTCAAAACACTGAGTTGTTTTGTGCACTCTTTTTTTTTTAGCTAGGGCTTTATGATGGCACAGTATCAGGATAAGAAAATGTTATATGGATTCATTTGGAAATGAAAATAAATATAAATTAAATTTTTTTTTTTTTCTCCTTTTGAAACAGGGTCTCACTATGCAGTTCAGGCTGGCCTTGAGGTCACTTTCATAGCCCAGGCTGGTCTTGAACTCGCACTGATCCTCCTGCCTCAGCCTCCCAAGTGCTGTGATTACAGGCGTGAGCCACCATGCCTGGCTAAATTCAATTTTTCTTGCATTGAATTTTTACTTTAAAAAGTTCATTTTGCTTTGATTCTCTCACTTTTTCACATAACTAGTGTGCTTGATGATAGTTAATCAGGGCAATTTGCTCCTTTTTATTTCCTTTAGAGTAAAAAAAAAAAAAAAAATTATCAGTTTTGAACCAGGAATTTCTAAAGTGAAGACCATTGTAATCCCCTGATTTTTATACTTATAGAAGTTTATTGATTTTTTTTTTCCAATTCTTTTTATTGATTTTTTTTTTTATGGGCAGAATAGATTTATTAAGAGAAAGAAAGCTTCTGTCTGGGAAGAGGGACAGAAGGGGACCCAAGCAGGTTTCCCCAGTTTATTGATTTTTTAACAAACAGAAAAACTTTATGAAACTTCCATTGTAGCTTTACCAGCATCATATGTTTCTTAAAATATGAATACTTTCCAAATAACAGAAATTGTTCACATTTTTTATTGGCAAGATTTTTAAAAATGGAGTCAGTGATTAATTCCAGTTCAGCATTTATAATCTTCTAAAGTATGAGTCTTCAAAGTTTGCTAAATTAAATCACAGCTGGCTATTTTCTGAGAGTTTAGAACTTGGCAGTGAAAAGGGACCGACAAGCATTTATTCCAACTGAATTTGAAAGTCTAAAATTTGAGCTCTTTAGTAAAACGAAGAATACCATATGTAACAGCCCAACATACTTTTTTTCCCCTTAGCTTTGCTTATATAGAAAGTTCCCACCTCACTTTTTCTTTGGTCTACTGGATATTTTTATTCAACTGATAAATTACAAATATCTTGGAAATTTTATATGGAATTCATTTAACTCATGGGATTGGATCCTTACTATTTTACGTGCCAAATCATTTTGGCATTCTGTTCACGTCCTTCCCTAATAAACAGTTCAGCTTAGGGGATTTCTAAGAGTTGCTGGGGGTATGGGCTGCCTGGCAGTGACCAAACCCAGTGGTTTTGTTGAATTGTGAGTATTAATATGCATAACCATGACTTTAGACGTTTCAACAGCACTACCCTTTGAAAGAAAAGAATGTGTTCATAAATAGCTGAAAGAATTTAATTGAAAGAGAAGGATGTAAAAATGAATTGTGGAGGAAGATGGAGAGGAAAGGTCCTATATTCGAATAAATGGAGAAAAGTCAGTGATATGAACAGAGCCTTGGTTGCTTCCTCCTCTGCTTTTTCTCTTCTTCATTCTCTTCCTTTTCTTCTTCTCTCCTTTTTTAAATGAAACAAGAGTTGATTTCTCTTCAGATGACATAAAATCTTTTGCCTTTTCCTTAGTCCCTTCTTGAAAACGTTGATTTCTAACTTGAGTTACAATAGCTATATTTTGCTTTTTTCCCTTTTAACTCTCCCTGCTTTTTCTAATGAATTTACTCTTTATTGGGGCTCCGTAAGCAGCCCTCAGCTCGCCCACCCTTCCCACAGTAGTTGATTGTCCCAGGCAGATGCTGCCCTCCAGGAATGCTCTCAGCCTTTCTGGCTGCCTGGCCTGCCTCTCGCCAAGTGTGGACAGAGGGTCATTCTCTGGGCCGAGCTCAGCTGTGTGCTGAGCTGGCCTTCCCTGGGTCTTCTAGTATGTACTAATGCTTTCCCCTCCTGACTTAAGAATACGCGATCATTTGATCATTTCTCCTTCGGAATGTTCCTTTTGTGCCGACAGGGAAAGAGACGACTTAATGTCTGCCCTCGTTTCGGTAAGGAGCAGCTTGGCAGATGTTCAGCGAAGAGAAACAAGTGCTTATGAGCAGGTGAAAGGAGCTGTGCATATGACAGAGGAGGCCAATTTTGAAAAGACCAAGGCAAGTCTAATGAGGTGAAAATAAAGGCATTGTAGAACTGCCTCTTCTTTTTTCTTTTTTTTGCCTTAGTGTTTCTGTGGTTGTTCTTCCATCACTAAGCTTTCCCCAAACACACAAAGAAAATAAAAGTATATTAAAGTAGTCTTTCCTTAACTGAACAAATTTGTTATTTGGAAAATTCTTCTTTCTCTGCAAATACTCTGCTATATTGCAGTGGACCCTTGACTTATGATCTCAATTTGTTCTTGAGGGATGATTGTAACTCAGGTCAATAACTGAAGGTTTACACTCCTCTATGGAGGCAGATCTAAGTGTCCTTAGACATTGGTCCAGGATTTCTCAATTAACCCCCTGCAGGAAAGTATGTTGTAATGTTCCTGCTAGAACTCTTCCACGGTTAAATCTGTATCCAAGACCATCTGGAAGCACAAGTGCCCAGCATTCGGGTCATAACTCATGACTCTAGTAGCAAGTTAAAACTAAAATTCCAGTCATAACCCAAGCAGTTCTTACACCAGCCTGATTGTAACTCAAGGCTCCACTATACTATTTAAAGATTATAGTGCAATATGGTAAAGTACCTTGAGAGACTTGCATACCTAACTTATCTTTTTAGTGTTACTTTTTTCAATGCTATGCAAATGTTAACATCCATTGAAAATTACTTGTATATATCGATGTATAACTAAAGACAATTGTTTTCCTCTATACCTGGGAAAATTTTAGAACACTTACATGTGCCAAACAGTATACACACATTTAGTAACAATCTGTTGTATGCTAAGTTAAACGTGTTTCACAATGATGATAATGATAGCAGTGTTAACACTAGTGATCAGACAGTGTTTAGGGTTCCAGGAACTTTGAATAATAGACTTGCTCTTGATTTATTTCTGTGTTTGGAGATGCAGCTAAAACTAGTGATGGTAAACACTTTAGAGCTCTCAGTGATATGAATAGCCCACTTTAGTACATGTGTCATGGGTTTCCCACCACTAGTAAGACATGAAGGTTGCTTTGTAGCTTTGCTAAGCACTCTGCACATACTTCAAACGATTGATAGCCACAGGTAGCTGCTGATGACCATAGTGACAGTGCATCTACGGAAAATAGTGACCCTTCAAAAGTCATACGAGGTAACATATACTGGTTGAGCATCTCTGGTTGGAAGCACTTGAAATCTAAATCTCTTTTCTGCATCTATCTGTCTGTCTGTCTGTCTGTCTGTCTGTCTGTCTGTCTGTCCATCTGTCTGTCTGTCTCTCTGTCGCTCTCTCTCTGTCTCTGTCTTTCTATCTCTTTCTCTCTTTGTGTCTTGAAATCTCAATCCTTTTCCTGCCTCTGTCTGTCTGTCTGTCTGTCTGTCTCTGTCTCTGTCTCTGTCTGTCTCTCTGTGTCTCTCTGTCTCTGTGTCTCTCTGTCTCTCTGTCCCTCTGTCTCTCTTTCTGTCTCTCTCTCTATGTCTCTCTCTCTCTGTTTCTCTGTCTGACCCGTCTCCCTCATATAGTTCATTTGTTCTGAACTCTGTCACTGTTCCCTGGTGGTAGATATTATGACTCTCTGAACCTCAAGCCAAGGCCCTCTGCCATTCATTTCATCTCATGTGGCTATGATGGAGGAGTTAGCATTTACTTCACTCTATTGCTGTTTCCAGGCCTTTGTTTTGGCACCTGCTTTTGAAACATGGATACCACTTCAATTTGAAGTCACTGTGTCTCCTCTCCCTAATATTCTTAACAGCAAATCTCCATGTAGAAAACACTCTTTGACACTTTCAAAGAACTTTAGCATCTGAGCCTTTCGCCTCCATCCTCTCTCTTTCATCATCCCTAAAAGTTTCAACATCCGTGTTGTTAATGTGTGTAACACCAACCCTGTCCAGCTCAGTGATGCTAATGTTTTCTCCTTACACTACTGTAAGTCCAACAGAAGTGTCCCTAGGACCTCCAATTCTCAAAGCATTCTCTAACCAGACTTTGTCTCCCTCCCCATCCCGGTGCAATCTGCTCCATGCCCTCACTGCTGCCTAACCATCACTCTTCTCTAACCATTTCCCTTTAGATCTTCTATTTTATTTTTTTTTTTGCTTTACTTTTGTGTTAAAGCTGTTCTTCTTCCCCTCTTACTTAAATATGAACTTTAGAATCTCAAATAGAACTTACATTCTCCTTCTGACTCCCCATGTCTCCAAGTCTGCTGCTCTCTCTGCATTCTCTACCTTGGTAGATGGCACCTTGTCCTCTACAATGTCCTAACTGGGACACTAGATGTCATCCTGGCCTTCACCCTCAGCTTCCAACCAACTTCTTCAAAGTGCAGCAGTCAGTTTCTGAAGTGTTCTTGAGCTTTTTTTTTAATAACACCATTCTTGCCTAGCAAATTTATACCCAGCTCCTTACCACTCCACATTATAACACTTATCAAGGTGTGTTTTATTGCTTATTTATCTGTAGCCTTCAATAAACTTTGAGGTCCTCAACAGTAGGGACTTGAGCCACCTTGTTCACTGTTGCATTGCTAGCATGGGCCACAGTGCTCAGCTCTGTAATAGGGACTCAGTAATACCCACTGAGGAATTCACCTCTGTTCCCAATAGCACTCAAGCATTCCTTTGGTATTATCTTTCCAGTTTACCTGCCTTGCCAGTAGCTAGTGGACGCTGTTCTCGATCGTACATTTTTTTTCTACTGCTGTTTGCAGCTTACCAACCATTGCTGAGTGCATTTGTGCAAGCTACCCACTCAGTTCCACTGGCAGCCTTCAGTACTTAGTACTTCAGTGCACAGGCTGCAGACTGTTACGCCATTTTCTCTGTGCAGTTGACTACGTTGTATACTGCACACACTCACATCCTTACTCTGCCACCTGCAGCCTGGCACCTCACTCTCAACAGATAGCCCTCTTCTCAACACCTTCTGATCCCCGCGATGTCACTTCCACTCTTTATTACTTTGCTTCTGGCCTTTCTCTTTCCCAAGGCGACTCTCTTTCTCTAAAATCTTCATGTCATCTGCTTCTGGGATCTGAGGGCCCTTACCCACTTACATCATTCCTGCGCCCCCTTCCTCCTTCACTGTGGCCCCCACCCCCAGTTCTCCATATGACTGCTATCCCTGAAACAAAAAGCAGGCTTCACAAGATCTGTCACCACTGGGTTTCCCACCTTTGGCCCATGCTTGCGCTGGCAGAACTTACAGCTCTCTACCCTGGTACCTTCCTTTCACTTCTGATCACATTGCAATCAGACAGGTTTTCAACAAATTACAGCATGATTTCATGCTACTCAATTACCCACATAGTGACCACTGGGCACTTTCTGACTGCCAAATCCAGTGACCTCATGTCAATCTTTACTCCACTCAAGCCCTGTATGTCGTTTTGGATGCCATTAACTGTCCTACCGTAGCTTAGTGTAGAGTCTTTTTCCTTGATTTAGCTGGTAGTTTACTCCTCTGGATCATCTTTGTAGGGTTCGCATCTACTCATTTAACTTGTTTTCCACAGTGCTTAAATAGAGATATTCCTTAGAGCTACTTCCTAGACTTCTACACATGTTGCCTTGATTTCTTGAGCTCTGTACCTCTCATTTACTTACTTATTTATTTATTTTATATTGGGCCTCACAACACAATTCAGAGTTATAGTGATCCTCCTGTCTCAGCCTCCCTAGCACTGGGATTACAGGCATGCACCACCACGCCTAGTTTCAGGCTGGCATGACATACCACACTGGAGATCAAACTAGGGTCCTTACATCTGCCAGGCAGGTGCTTAGAGCACAGAGCTATCTCCCCAGCTCCTGTACCTCTTAGTATAACCAAACCTTTATTTGTGTGTCAATACCCCCACTGTATGCTTTAGCTGTAACTGTTCTCTTGAGCCAGAGACCAACATTTCTTGTTGCTGTTAGACCTTCTTACGTGGATGATATGCCTCTAGAATCTACTATACCAAGTTCTTCTTTCCACCTTTCTATCTACCATCGCCCCTTTTTGTATTTAGTCCAGGGTCTCACTATACAGATCAAACTCATACACTCATAGTGATTCTCCTGTTTTCAGCAGCCCAAGCACTGGGACTACAGGTGTACATCACCGCACTCAGTCTCAGTTGCCAGTCTCAGTGCATCCCTGGGGTGGAGCTGGCACAGCATGCCAGGGATCAGACTCTGGTCCCTATGTCTACTTAAGCAGGTGCTTTAATCTGCTGAGCTATGTGGCCAGCCCTGAGACAAATCTTGTTTTGTTTTGTTTTGTTTTGTCTTTTTAGCCAGGTCAGGCTGCCCTGAGGGTGGGGCTGGTGTGGTATGTGGTGCAGGGATTGAACCACCCCTTCTTTTCCTTCCACTAGTTTCTACGCTGTTGTTTTCACATAATCATATCACCATCTTACCAACAACACTAGCTTACAATTGTTAAATCACCTTGGCTGTCCTTCATCTTTACTCTTGGTAGCCTGTCATTTGCCAACTTCTGACTCCATTTGATGCCCCAGTTTAGCTGTGCCTATGTTTCTATTCCTTTATCCTTACCCTGACCCAGATAACCTATTGTGTGTGTGTGTGTGTGTGTGTGTGTGTGTGTGTGTGCGCACGCACGCACATGCATGCGCACCTGTGTGCATGCATATTGCACGAACACTCTACCACTGAGCTATACCCCAGCAATTTTTTTTTTTTTTTTGTCTTTTTGAGACAGGGTCTCACTATGCAGTTCAGGATGGCTCTGAGCTCACTTTTGTAGCCCAGGCTGGTCTCGAACTCGCACCGATCCTCCTGCCTCAGCCTCCCGAGTGCTGGGATTACAAGCGTGAGCCACCACGCCCGGCTACAACCCCAGCAATTTTTAAGTGAAATTTTCTTGGGAAGTATCAGGAATCAAACTTCGGACCTTGTGCTCACCAGGCAGGTATATCTCTGGCCATTTTTTTTTTTTTTTTTTTTTTTTTAATTTTAGGACAAAGCCGCACTCGGTTGGGGTTGGGCTCGTGTCAAAGTTGTGATCCTGCTGCATGTGCCTTCTGCATCAAGTCTGTCTATGCAGCTGCACAAACTATTGCAATGGCATTATCGTTGGTTTCCCTAAAGTTTCTTTTGAATATTTGATATGCGTCTGAATTATAAATGTCTGTATTCAGGTAGCTCCTTTCTTGCAATAAAATAAGACAGGCTTTTAGGAGATATTTCCTACTAATCTGGCCTTGATCTAATTTTTCTACCTTACTTACCTTTCATTACAGTCTTTCTTTCATGTAAGCTATTCTCATCCGCAGAACATGAACTGCAATTGGCCATTTTCAAGAATTTACTCATGCTAATTCCCCCAAACCGTTATTAGTCTGTGAAATAGTTGTTTAACAGACGATGCTCAACTCAGGTGGCAGGGTTTCCAGAAGTTCTCAGCCTCATCCTATTTGAATTAATCTCGTCTTCCTCCATATTTCTACTTAATGTTATGTTGTGATGGATGTTATATAGCTCCCTCTCACCAAAAGGCCATGAACATCAGGTCTGTGACATCTATTATTATATTCCTTGTAGCCCGATTTGCATATTAATTGCACAAGTCTTGTTTGCTGAATAGAAGCTAGTTATTAGTTTTAACTATTACCGTGAAATTTTTTAATTAATGTTTTTTAAAAATTTAACCATTAAAAAATAATAAAAAAATAAAAAATTTAGCCATTAAGAATAAACAAAGGATTGTATATTATGAATCCAGCACTTTTCACTGAATTAGTAACACAAGGGTTTTATTACTAAGCACTTTACAAAATGTAATGCAAGGCTAGGAGTCTTTATCTAGAAGATGTGTAAAAGCATGGACTTTATTTTCAGAGAGTATTAAGACATCAGGATGTTGATATTTTAATAAACCAAGTACTACTATTATTACTGAACTAGGAAATACTTTGTTCTTTAGTTCCTTGACATTTGTTGCCATCTAGTGTGCTATTTGTGTATTGCATGCTAAGTAGGTAGGAGTTATTTTCTTTTCTGCTGTGTATTTATATTTATAGTGGGTGGCAGTGCAAATACCTCACGACTCTTATAAGAAAATAAATGTATAACATTAGAAGATTGCAGTGCCTTTCATGGATTCTGGTATGCAGCTCCTTTGGATCAAATCTCTGCTCTTCCACCTTCTAGATCTGTGATTTGGACACTTACTTAAAGTCTCAAAGTCCAAGTTTCTTCCACTTGAGTTAGAACCAATTAAAATGTCTTTATGGAGTTAATCAAATGAATTCATGAAAGCCACTTACAAAAGTACCTGACACACAGTAACTTCAGTAAATGTTTTATTTGAAAATTAAACTACAACTGCTGGCGGCCTGCGGAAGCACCTGCTTGGGCAAACACAATCAGTTGCAGGGGACCAGAGTTCAATTCCAAGCTCCACAAGCCTTATCCAGCCCGCTATTAAGGCAGCCTGAGCCAGGGGAAGAAAAAAAAAAGCCTTCTAAACTACAACTGCTGGTAATTTTAAGATGCACAAAAAAATTAACCAGAGAGCAGAGAAATGGGCGTGTGCTGGGACATGTTGGCAGGGCCCTCACACCTCCCTCCTGTCTTGGAAGGGAAATTGTTGAGCGGTGTAAGGGCCTGAGACACCTGCCTTGTGTGGACGTGGGGTGAGCATATCCTGTAACCTTCTGAAGAAAGACATTTTCAAAAACAGTAACCTGATAGCTTGGATAAATATTTCCAGAAACTATTTTTACCTTTCCAAGTTACTCTGTTTCTTGGATTTCAGTAGAAACAAAAAGTCAGGAATTGGAAACATAGAGTAGAAAGAAAGTCAGGAAACCATAAGGATTTGATTGTAGTCACAGGCGTAGAAGATAATGCTTTGGGCCTGCATATCACATAATGCAGAACAGGAAACTTATCAGTGCAGTTAAGTGCTGCGTGGTAATGCTTTATTCATGGACAGACAGCATGTGTGACTGTGGAACCTTAAGGTAACAGAGCTGCACATTTCCTATCATTTAGTGACAGTTTAGCCTTATTAAGGTCATAATGCAGCAAATTATTTCATTCTTTGAGTGATGATGGTATAACCAAGTCTAGTGCTCTTCCAGTTGTATAAAAATATGTTGTAGCACATGCAGCTAGATATAATGCATAACACTTGATAAGGATAACAAATGACTTTCTTATTGGTTTAGGTATTTACAGGTTTCCACTATTTTGGGATGTATTCTTCTACTTATAAAAATGTTTACTCTAAAACAATATGTTACACTAGCAGCAGCTTTATATATTTCAAGTGCACTGCACCCCTTGATGGCATCAAGAGGTGACATCATATGGTTGACCTGTGCCATCTAGCATAAGTTAGAATATTGTTTGCCTGATGCAGTTACCTAATGCTGCATGTCTAGACTGTGGCATGACTGTATCCTGAAAATAGGAGACAGAGATACAATAACAAGCATTATAAATAACAAGTGTTTCTAAGTTATAATCAAAAGAAAATGAAACTAATGAAAATATATTATGCACATGTACCAACTCCCCACTATGTATGTTATCATTATGGAACTGATAAAAATTTAAAAATTGAAACAAAACCAAAAAATTACAGTTGATCATTTGAATCATAAGCTTCATGCTTCAATGTGTTGATGATCATCTCAAGGGCTTTACTACATAAAGATGAAACCAACTCATAAGTGCTACAGTTTATGTTCATAGGTGTACCATATATTTCTCACATATAATTGTAAAAACACAAATTCTATCACTAATATTTCTGGGAAATAAGCACCAGCAATTGGACTTTTATATGTATGTCTTAAAAAAGATTTTCCATTTTAAAAATTTAGTTGATGAGATATAAATTTTATTGGGGACAATATTTTGAGTCTTTTGATATAGTAAGGCATACACTTTGGCTTAGTAAAAATAGGACAAGGAATACCAAGTCCAGTGGACTATGTCTTGAAGCCAACATTGAGCAGGCCAGCATAGAAAACTCACAGGTAATTTCCCAGAAAAGAAATGGTCCTTTGAAGATTGAGTGTGCTGCATGGCACAAAGAATAACTTCCCAGCTCCACAACACCTGTAGCCCTTGTGATCAAGCAATGAGAAAAGCCACCACCCCTACGGCACCTGGGAGAAATGCAGTATGGATCCAGTGACCTGGTGACCATTGACAAAGATGTGAGCTCAGTCCTTACGCCTTTGTGATGGCTAAATGGAGCATAATGGGGGAGGGGCGCAATCAGCTAGGATTTTGAAAGATAAAAGAGGTTGTGGGGCCTGGAGAGATAGCTCAGAGGAATAAGCACCAACCTGGCAACCACAAGGACCTGAGTTCAATCCCTGGCCCCACATATTGGCTGCGCTGTCTCAGTCCTGGTTCACTGGGTGTGCTGTTTCGGCCCTGGATGCAATAAAAAGACCTCCAAATTCCATGTGTGAAATGCGATAAGAAAGAAAGAAAGAAAGAAAGAATTTTTTAAAGAAAGAAGTTGTAAGGCTAAGATCTTTTAGTGAGGTTCATTAGATATTTTTAGAAAAGATAAATTAATTTTCTATTTCCAATTGTTGCTAACTGTTAATATTTTCTTTATTGTGACCAAATATAGATGTTAATTAAAATCAAAGCAAATAGCAATGAAAGCTCACCAGGATTGTGGTGCATGGCTTGTAAACCCAGAAATTTGGGAAGCTGAGGCAGGAGGATCACAAGTTGGAGCCCGGCCTCAGCAACTTAGCTCTCTCAAAAATACGTAATACATACATACATACATACATACATACATACATACATACATACCAGACTTATTGCCAGGGAATATAACTCAGTGTGAAGTCCCTGGGTTCAATTCTCAGTTCCTCAAGGAAAAAAAAAATATGGGATTACTCATGAGACATGAAGAGACATGAATAATCAGTTATAAACCTAGTTTTTATCTTTTTTTGTTTTTCT
The DNA here is from genome assembly GCA_004027025.1 of Myocastor coypus. Lineage (NCBI taxonomy): Eukaryota > Metazoa > Chordata > Mammalia > Rodentia > Myocastoridae > Myocastor > Myocastor coypus. The sequence continues at coordinate 38,577 of PVJA010012360.1, read as the reverse complement.
TTAATTTTGAGACAGCACCCTCACATTGAGCTACTTCTCCAGCTCTTTTTCGGTTCTTATTGAAATACAGTCTTCTCCCTAAGTTATTAAGTTGCCCAGTCTGGATTCAAATTTGCCATTTTCAGCCTCTAGACTGGCTGGATTGCAGAATATACCAGCATACCTGGTTTGCTCTGTGCCTTCTGTAAAGTATCTTATCTGGGTATTTGGACTCTTATCCTGCAGGTCCATTTATTCCTTGTTCCTGAACTGAACAAATTCTTTGAATGGATTATTTAGCTGCCCTTCAAGGGAGCCTAATCCTCACTTCTTCAGCAGGCTCTTTGCCTATTCCTGTCCTGAATAATGTTGATTTCTGAGTTCTTGTTCAATTGAAAAATCTGCAGACTAGATACATTGGCTTGCATTCCGTAATACATGTAGTATTCATTGTATCAGTGAAGTTAATAGATTGATATAAAATACTTTTCACAAGAGTAATTGAATTTTGAAGCCCAAAAGTAAGTTTCTTAGTATTTCAAGCTCGAAGGGTTTCAATTATGGAAAAATTACGCTTTTTCATTTTAATTCATTTTTCATTTAAAGTTTTCTTTTCCCGGTATTCTCAACTACAATTCAGATTGGAACTAACTCCCTGGGAAGAATTTGTCATTTTTTCAACTTAATTTGACACAAAAGAATTGCATTCTGATACTTCATGTGTCCCTACAAGTATAGAAACTTTGCAGAAGAGATCAGAAATATTTTGAAGTTTATTGCTTTCTAAATGAAGGAAATTCATATATACTAGAAAATTTTGTCTATATTTGTCATACATTTCACTAGAGGGAAGTATAATAGTACATAAGACAAGCATATGCTGAGATCAGTTTCTTCACCATTATCAAAAATGTAGCTATCAAATTTATAATCATACCAGGTTCAATCCCCAGTGTGCTGTGCTGGCCCCAACTCCGGAGCATGCTGAGACTATGATTGAGACTGCGCTTGGTGGCACACACCGGTATCCCAACATTTGAGAGGCTGAAAACAGGAGAATCACTATGAGTCTGAGACCCTGTAGACCCTGTACTAAATACATTTTAAAAAATTATAATCACAGGATGTAAGTCATAGCAGACTTGTGTTGCTTTCCACCACTTGATGGAGAAATAAAGGTTAAGGGAAATGGATTTTGTAGATATGTGAGGCTGGATAAGATACTATAATACCTTAATTTTACTAATTTTTATAATTATGATTTTCAAAGCCATATGTTACTATTGAGTATTATATTATTGGCAAATTAATATATTACAAAAATATTGTAAATGGAGCCAAAAAGACACTAGAGAATTTTTATTTCCAGAAGTGCAGAATTGGAAATTTATGTGAAAGGATAATTATGAACTTTAACCAGAATAAAATCTGCATAAAACTATGTAATAGTTTTTTTAGCCTTTCCTTATTTTAACTTTTGGTTATTACCTAATTTTCATATTAATTGTATGTTTTAAAGGAATAAACTAAATTTTATAGTTAAGGAATCTTTGTTAATATACTGTTAAAAAATAGAAACCTGTGTGTAATAAAATATAGCACTCAATGTCTTATTTAAAATTTTTTATGCTTGCCACTTAAAGTATTCATATACTTTTTATGAGGCTATGAGAAATCAATAAAATGTATATTGCTATATAGCACTAACATGATATGTAATCAAAATAATACAACAGATGGTTTTTCTGAAGTTTTCAAATTCTGACTCATTGATGGCCCTCAGTGAGGTCTGCTACCTGAATTTTCTATGTTGATTAGTAAACATAACACAAAGTGTGAATCTTGAAACAATTGAATACAGTAGTAAATGGTGTTCATAATGAATACAAAATCATCCTGATGCGCCCTACAGTGAGACTTAACTATTGTAAATCAACACAAGGCTTAATGTCTCATTTGGGCTTATCCTTTCCTCCTCCTAAATTTCCCTTCCTCTTATTCTGTCAGGCTTTAATCCAGTGTGAGCAGCTGAAGAATGAACTGGAGAGGCAGACAGAGCGACTTGAAAAGGAGCTTGCATCTCAGCAAGAGAAAAGGGCACTCGACAAAGAGACGCTGAAAAAAGAAATAGCAAAAGAAAGGGAGGACATGGAATCTAAGGTACTTAGGACCTCTCACCCACCCTGATGTTTGTGATGGTGTCACAGATGATTCTAGAGGCTGCTTCTTGAGTCAGCTGTAAGTTTTAAACTGTTATAAATCAAATTTCTCATAATCTAGAGCTCATTAAAAGTTGCATATTACTTCATATATTTTGCATTGGGGTTTATTATCTGACCTTTTCAACTAAAATAATCTGTACAATTCCATCTACAGAAATTCTGAATTTGCTTTAACCCTGAAATTCTGTTCTGTTTTCTCTCATTTGTGTCTGCCAAAGGAGAGCAGGTACTCTGAAGATACCTAGACTTTGTATTTGTCTAAATAAAAGAGAAATGACACATCCTTTTATTCTAGAACACAAATTAAACATGCATAAGATATAAAACACATGTGAGAAGCTGAGTAATCAAGAAAACCTGACTATAGATACCATGGGAAATCAGTGTGGGCAAGCTATATGATGCATAATGGCCATAACCAAATGAACAAATGGAAGGAAAAATTAAGGACAAAAGGGATAGACAATAGGAAATGGGCAGGGGCTTTTAAAAAGCAGTAATGGGCCAAGGAGATAGTTCCAATTGCATAAGCACCTGCTAGGCAAGCATGAGGTCCTAAGTTTGATCTCCGGTACTCCAAGAATTAATTAAGTAAGTAATTAAGTAATTAAAACAGCAGTAACGATTTAGAACCCAACTGTAACTCCAGAGGAATCATAGAAAATTTTTAGAAATGATCCTTATGGGGGTGTGTAATGCTCACATTTATGTTTTAATAATATTTTTATTTATGAATTATTAACTTTATGCTAGAGTAAGCCATGTGTACTTAATAGGAAAATAGAATATTAATTTTTAATACATAAGTGTGTAGAATAAATATTTTAAATATCAACTATATACCTGCTTATAGGATCTAGAAAAGAGCAAAAATAAATTCCTGTGTGAACTACAATAAAAATACAAACACAACTCTATTTACAGAAGTAATTTGCTTCAATGAAGCAGTGATCATACCAGACAAGTGCATTTCCCCTACACAAGTGTCACACTAACAGACATGTGCTTAGCTTTCTTTTCTGGTGTGTCAAATTATACTTCTTACGTCTCTTGTCTTTTTTGTTAAAGTGCTTTCTGTTATAGTACACAGTGTTCACTTAGATTGAGTCTTCAGAACAAGCATTAACATTTTCTGCATAAGCTGTTCATATAATAAATTTAAAAGAAATCAATTCTTATGTGAACTACAATGAAAATACAAATGCAACTCTACTGCAAAAATAATCCTTATTTCAATTATCACACCTAAGACAGTTTTCACACATGAGAACCACGTGTTCCATACATAAGCCTCACTTAGCTGGATACCACATGCATTTTATTTTCCTATCTTCTTTGGTAGGACATACTTGACATCTTGCTGGTCTTCTTGTATTCTGAAGCAGTTTTTGTGGTAGTTCACCTGTCTGTTCACTGTCTGCTCCAGAATTCTTTTGAGGAGTTCTTAGGCCAGATACATATTTTTCCTCTAATATAACTGCTCATTTATCAATTCCAGATTATTTCCCATTCCTCTAAGAAAATTTCTCCATAATATTTTCTGCTTGTTATTTTCTTTGTAAACTATGAAAGTGTTTATGCCTGGCACGGTTAGGGTTGAGTGAGACAACTGTGACGTCATCACTGTAGCATGGCTCATAAACATTTACTCTGCCTTAAATTTTGGTATAAAGTGTGGCCATTTCTGGCTTATTTTGTGTTGAAGACTCATCATCAATTGTTTGTTTGTTTGGAGACAAGGTCTCCATATCTGGTCCAGTCTAACCTTGAACTCACTATGTAACTCGGGCTGATCTTGAAGTTATAGGATCCTCCTGACTCAGCCTCCCGAATGCTGGGGTTTCAAGTATGTGCCACCACACCCAGCCGTACTATCAATCTTATCACCCTAGTGTAACATTGATAGCATTGAAATTACTTTGCTTTTCTTGTGCATATAGAAGCCCAATGTTATGTCTTTCTGAAATCCAAAGACTCTACTACACATTTCTCTATTGTGAACTTGCAGTATTTTTTCAGGAATCTGTTCTTGGAAGCAGTTTTTGCACTGGCCAAGTGGTGTTCTTTTAACGATTATAACATCAGTGGGTAACTAGTAAGCCAGTTGTCGAATGTAACATTTGTGTTACTTCTTGAAATAGGTACAAGAAGTCTCTTCACAAAGTTATCTCCACAAAGAACAACCTGATGGCCAATTTCCAGGATAAATTTATAAATTCAAGATGTAAAATGACTTTGTATCTACTAGGGCATATATTTTTATACCACATTTGGAAGGTTAACTTGGCATATATTCCTGAAAGCTTCAACAACCATGAAATAATGCAAGTTGTTCATCAATTTTCCTGCATTTGGATGGTGCATAAATCGCTTGACAGTTTTTAACAAAACTTTCAACAAATGAGGGAGCAGTAGCCAAAATGTGGAGATTTCTCTTCCATGGTAGGTCTTCATGACATTAAAACACAGGTGGCTTTAAAGAAAGCCGAATCTATCTCTTGGTTGTCGTTATTTTTCTACAACCTCAATGCCACACCTGCCTCTTCTTTATAAATCTTTTAGATTCTTAGGATTAGAATAATAAAGCCCTGTAATAAAGGCTTTTAATTCACATAGTGAGGTGTCCTGATAAACATATTTTTGAGTATTACCATTGATACACACAGAATGCTTCACTTTTATTTCAATATTAATGTGTTGAAACATCTTAGAATATATTATCTATTACATGCAATTTCCAACATTGAATTGCAGAATTGGCATCTATCGAATAGGTTTCACCTCTGGCAAGAACCTAGTAATAGTTTTTGACCTAGTTCTGACATTGGATCATTTGACTAATCATATATTTGTTTACTTTATTGTTTCTTCCTCATCTGAACCAGGTCTTCATTCTCTACTTCTCTATCTGTCATATATTACTAACTTCTTTGGCTTAATGTGAGCCATTATCATAGTTAAAAGTTGTAAAAGCAGATTTTCACACACCACTGTACTGACTTAGACTAATTCTACAAGAAAAATCAAAAGAAAATGTTTTTAAAAAGTAACACAGGCCTGGGGATGTTGCCCAGTGGTGCAGTGCCTGCCTGGCAAGCGTGACAGCCTAAGTCCACTTCCCAGTAACTCCCACAATGTAACACAGTGTATATGTATTGTGGGTACAACTCAACCACTACATTTTGATGCACATGTGCACACCTTGTCATTTGTTGTATCAAGTAGATAAACACAAAGATTGCATGCTGTATTCTCCCGGTGCAGCTGCTGAGACACACAGCTGGTTACCGCTACACTAAAGCACATATGTCCAATGGAAAAGTATGGTATGCGTGTCTGACCCAGTGTGAAGAACTGAGGCTAAAATTGCTATAATAGAATAAGATTAACACAATTTAAATGTTTTTAAGTGAATTTACAAATATTTTTTGAAGTGGATTCATGGCTTGTCTCCTAAATACCGTGTCACATTACTCGAGTGTGTGGTAATTCTCACACAGCACATACTTACTGAGTATGTGCTATGTACAAGGCAACGTGCAGGCATAAGGATATCAGAAAGTATGGACTGGGGAGATAGTTTAGCGGCATAAGTGCCTGCCTGACAAGTGCGAAGTCCTGAGTTCAATCCCCAGCACCACAAAAAATAAAATTCTCTATCCTCATTTAAGGATATAGAAAGGGGGAAAAAATCACAATCTTTGTTAGGTCCTAGGTAATCTGAGGCATGTACTGTAAACTTCTTGATCATATTATTATTTTTTTAAGTCTATCAGAACTGCCTCCCTTTGTGCCCTGGATTAGAGATATGAGCTAGTTAAAGGTCCGTGACGGGTGGTGCCTCTGCTCTCAGAGTCTTTGTTGTCCATACTTTTCTCAGTGTTCTATAGTAGTCCTCCTGTGCATACCTTTTCCCCATTTTTTCAGCACTCAATATATTAATTGGAAGGACTGGGATTGTGGTTTAGGGGACCAATATAGTTCCCTCATGAGCTTGCAGACTCTTGAGAGAAGTGCACTAAGCAAATACTCTGAGTTTTCAGTTATGATGGGCATAAAGCCTTAAAGGTTTAGTACAAAGTGTTGTGAGCACCTGCAAAAGGGAAATAGTCTAGGAATCCGTAAGAAACTTCTCACAGATATTTTGAAATAAGACCTGTAAAGTTTGAGAAGGCAAAGTCACACAAAAAGGAGAAAGGAGTTTCAAGCCCAGTAACATGACACACCCAAGATTCTGCAGATGAAAGCACTGTACTTTCTAGAAATTCAGAGCATCGCCTGGTGGCTGGAGCAAAAGGAGTGTCTTAATTTTCTCCTTGCTGTGATAAAATACCTGACACCCAAAGTTAATGGGGGAAAGCTTATTGTCTGTAGAGGTTTCATACTCACAGGCTCTAAGGCAGGGTGGGGTGGCAGAGGGGGAGAGCCTCTGTTTATGGTGACACAAGACAGCAAAAGCAACAAGAGCAAACGTGGAGGGCCAAGCCTCTTTTTCCCCCATGCACAGTACGCAGGCTACGCGCCCTGCCACATGTGTAACATTCACATCTCCAATCCCAGCATTGGACCATGAACCAGTCACTAATTCTGTATTCAGCTGCTGCAGAAAAGCCTGCCTCCTGTGACTTCATGAGGCTTTGTGGAGACATCCAGACCCAGACTTTAACAGGGAGTGAGGGACACAGTTGTGGGGGACATGAATTTGGAGAGTGGTACAAATACCAATCAAAAATGGCTTTAAAATCTACGTGAAGACTTTTAAAGTTTATCTAGAAAGTGATGAAAAAACATGCAGTGGCTTTAGTTACATAGCATCATAATGCCATTTTTATATGAGAAAAATCATTTATCCCTAGATTATGAGAACCAGAAAAGTGAAAGGCAATTAGTCCAGGCAGGAAGGGGTGGTATCTTGGCCCTAGTTCTCCAAGATGATTTGCTGGAACTTTTATTCTCCTATTCTCTACTATGCCACCTTCCCCTCAGTCTCCGAAGAGAGCCTTACTTACCTAATAAAGAAAATTGAAGCCATTAGTGATAACCACTTATCTTCCCTCTCATCTTTAACATTAAATCATTTTTGCCAACATCCTGACCCCGTCAGAACAGAAACATCTTAGGCCTAATTTTTTTTTTTTTTTTTTTGTCTTTTTGAGACAGGGTCTCGCTATGCAGTTCAGGCTAGCCTTGAGCTCACTTTTGTAGCCCAAGCTGGTCTTGAACTCGCACCAATCCTCCTGCCTCAGCCTCCCGAGTTCTGGGATTACAGGCGTGAGCTTAGGCCTGATTTTTACCCCTTCTCCTAGGTAGTGGCCCAGCCCTGTTCCCACCTGAAAGAGCTTGTTTGATTTGTACTCTAATCCCTATCTTCAACTTTTCTTTCACTGTAGTCTTTCCTATCAGGAAAAATCCCAATTTTCTTCATCTGCTGGAAGAAACAGTCTTTCTTTGTAGCCTAATGGTTTCAATCTTTCGTACACAAGAAGTTACAGAAATCTCAGTGCCCAAACTATGCGCCAAACCAACTACCTCCCAGAATATCAGAGGGTAGGCTCCAGGTGTACTTTTTAAAGCTGCCCACATGATTCAGCGTGCTGCCGAGGTTGGAAACCACCTCAGCAATCCCATATGCCTCGTTGTTCCTTCTGTTACTAATTAAGTTTCCTGAAAAATTTGTTCCTGCATACGGTCTCTGTTTTCTTACTTCCCGTTTGCTCTTTATCCCACTCCTTTGCAGCTTCTGTGTTCATAGCCATTGAAATTACCAGTGCTGTGTTCACCAAAGACCTTCCTGTACTGCATACACTGATGTTTTTTCCATTTTTATTGTCCCTGAAAAGACTGTTTTCTGGATTCCTTGGCATCTGTATTCTTAACTTGGGAAAATGTTATCATGTGCTACTGAGGCAATGCAAGAGACAGCTCCAGATAGCAGCTTGGTAGAAGGTTCTGTAGTTTAATTAGTGGTGGGACAGATTCAAGTATCTTTAGCACTTCCATAACTTTAATTCCTTGTACATGGCATGGATTCCTAACTCTTTAACTTTCTACTGAGCCCTCTAACCAGTTTTGTTTCCTATCTTCCTTGTCCCGGTGGAACCGCTGCTCATCCAGTTACCCAACGCAGAAATCTCGTCACCTCTCCCTTCCTCACTCTTGTCTCTCTCCACATCTTACCACTGCTAAATTCAGCAGATGCAAGGCCTTCAGCGATTTCACACCGCTCTGCCTGTCCCTCTGAGTGCTGCCCCTGATGCTTCCTGCAGCCCCTTTTGGTGTCTTTGCCTCCACTCTCACCTCTTCCCCATCTGTTCCCTAAACTACAGCCAGAGTGGTATTTCTAAAATGAACATCTCAATATGCCAGTTTTTGCTTTAAAGTTCTTTCAAGTCTCTCTGCAACTTTGGATAGGATTTAGGATCCTTTAGTATGACATAAAGATTCCACATTATGTCTCTCTTTGGCTCCATAGTCTCCTCCCTCGTGCTTTTTCCTGCCTCCCCACAATATGGACCTCCTTTCACTTGCCCAACATGCAAACATGCCAGTTGCCAGTTGCCCGTAGTGTTTCTTTTGCTTTCATGATTCTGCCTGTGGTCTGCCCAGGACTGAAGGAGTGTTCCTTTGCCCTCTGAATGATCCTGTAGTGTTCTAGACAGCACTTTTCACAGGCTCCCAAATCTTAGTTGGGATTGTCCCCCTGGTCCCCATAACTCAATTTATTGCAAGTTCTTATTGATTAGTTTGTGTCTCCAGGGTTACTGAGAGCTCCTTGCATGAATGATCTAACATAGTCACAGTGTAAGTATATATATATATATATATATATATATATATATATATATATCCCTGTCACAGGAGGTGTACTCAAATGTATATTTGTTGAATAAATGAATGATATATAAGGAAGAAGAAATAAAAGCTCTAAGCCATTGGGAAGACAGAAGTAAAGTGCTGGGAGCCAAGAGGCTCAGAATGATCCCTGTCAGCAAGAGGTTGTAGACATCTTTGTGGACAAGGTAGCATTTTAACTGCACTTGAAAGAACAGGCAGGCTCTAGAAACAAAGTATGGGAGAGGAGGGTGGCTCATGAGGCAGCATAAATGAGGAGTGGAAGCAGATGACATTGTAAATTAGTATCATGTCTCAGAGAGAGTGGCACCAATAGCAAAGGCCAGCTAGTGTTCGCGCCTCAGGAATTTTTATTTTAGGGATTGTTTAACGCAGACCATTTGTCTTGCTCAGTAGTTCTACTATATAAAAATGTGTTGATCAAAATTCCTGGTAAGAAAGGATGGAAGGGCTAGGTAGTTAGCATGGCAGTCTAATCAGCAGCGTGGCAAGCACAAGGACCTGGATTCGATGTCCGTCTGGTACCACATACCTTGCCAGCTCCGCACACCATGTGGGCTACCAAAGCTGGGCGTGGTGGCACACGCTTGTAATCCTAGCAGTGGGGAGGCTGAGACAAGAGGATTGCTACAAGTCTGAACTGCATAGCAAGACCCTGTACCAAATAAATAAATACATACATACATACATACATACATGAATAAATAAATTTTTCTTTTTTACTTAAAAAAAAAGAAAGGATAAAGGAAGCCTGAAGTATTCCTGGGAGTATGCCAGCATTCATCTGTAATAGAACTTGTCACTAAAACTAATAATTATCTTATGAATAAAGTGACAACAGAAATATGCATTTCAGAACCTGAGTCATTCAGTTTTATTTTGCCTCTAGTAAGCTTTTTTTTTTTTGTGGGACAAGAAATTAAACTCAGGCCCTTGCACCTGCTAGGCAGATGCTTATTCTACTGAGCTATCTCCCTAGCCCCTGTCTCCAATAAGCTTTACTAGCAAGGTCCTGTCCTAAAGAGAATGAATAAGGAGTTGACAGTGGTCCTACCCCTCAAGAAATGGTTACCACCAAAGAAAATGAGTTTGGAGAAAAGGGGATTTGGGATTGGAGCCAGCTTGACCTTTCTTTGACCCTAACACTTTTCAAACTTAAGTTTTAAGAGTAAAAAATAAAGTTGATAGTACTTCATGAATTAAATGAGACGATATGTTCAGATATACTATATACTTCCTAGCTTGTTGTGGTCGCCAAATGAAATTTAGTTCGTGGCTCTTATCCTTCTTATTTTAGAGAAAAAGGAAAGTAGCCATGTTGAATAGCTTTCTTAAAACTTCACAGTGGTAAAGACAGACTTGAGTATGAAGCCCAGCTTTACCTTTTATTTGTTATTTTGAATGTCTTGAACACTTTTCTGAATCTTTTGCAACTGAACTGAAAATTAAATATAATTAAGCCTATTTCCTGTCAATCCAAATCAATATAATTTCTTCTTTAAAGGGATTGAAATAGACAGTATGAATCACTCTGGCTAGCATTGGAGCATAATCTACTAAGAAAACTAACCAGTTAACTATGGCACTGCAAGTGCTGGGTGCTTAACAGTGTTAGAGAAGACCTCCCACTTTCCTGCCAGGAGGAACACTAAAGATACTTTGACTTATCTTTTATTTATCAGTTTTCCTCTTCCTTTTCTTTCTCTTATTCTTTTTGAAACATCCATTTGTGCTGGAAGCTTTCAAGAGAGCAGGTATCTTCTCACCAGACTAGTGCAGATCATTTCCCTACAAATGTGACTTGTTTTGAGTTTGTTCGTTGTCTTCAGCAATGGTCCTTGGCTGTACTGATCCCATTCAGTTATCCACAAATAACCAAAGGAACTCACGAGCCTCCCTCCACACATTTCCTCAGTGGGTTCGCTTAATAGTAGCTCATTGCTGGAATCCTTAATTCTCATATCTCCTGTCCAGAACATACTACTTTTTACTGTATCCAATACACCAGGGACTGCTTTGCAGAAATATCTACCAAGCTGTCCCAGCCTGGGTGTCCTTGTCTCTTCCTTGCCCCTGTCAAAGTTTAAAGGACTTCCCTGATGTCAACGCCTTGGACACCCAGCAGTGTTGCAGCTGTGTCTGTGTTACTTCTGGCTCTGCAACAGATGTGGATGGAGAAGCTCCTGCGGTGTGATACCGACTTCCAGATGGTGGACGTGGGGGACAAGAAGGTGTGACGACGGGAGGGGAGACCTCAGGAAGTGGGTGACAGGAGGCAGCAGACAGGTAGTGGGCAGGGGAAAGAATTGATGGGTGACAGAAGGATGTAGTCCTCAGGAAGGGGAGGGATGACTTACATGCCTTGTAATAGAAACTGACTCAGAATTTACAATTAGCAAAATGAATGTCTGCAAATTTACTGAGAAACTTTACAGTGTTAATATTGCCATCAGGTAGAGCTCCTCATAAATATGTAATACGTGATTTTTAAATAGCTGGTTATTAAAATCTGTTGTCTTCATGTAGTTCCAGAAAAGCTATAGTTGCACTTTCATGGCATGGATAATCATGAACTTGGATTCCTAAATTAGGGCGACTATATAGATACTTTTGATTTATTCTATTTATCTTCTTTTGACCTTTAATTTTGGGTTTAGAGGGGTTTTTGTATTTTAGAGAAGGGTCTACAGGGTGTTCAGGGTCTCACTACTAGATCAGACTTGTAGTGATCTACCTGTTGCACCCTCCCAAGAGCCAAGATTACAGGTACGTGCCACCACACCCAGCCTCAGGTTTAGATTTTTATGTACAAAAGAATACTTTGTAGTTTGTCATCATTAAAGCTAATTTTATGTGAGAATTAGATTTTTAGATAATCTTTTGATGCTAAGGACATGTACACAACCATAAGTCAAATATGTAATTATCCACACTTCAGAAAAATTAATTTAACTTTCTAAATTAAAAATAGCTATCAAGGGCCCAGCAAGATGGCTCAGTGGTCTAAAGCGCCTGCTTAGGAAAGCTTAGGCAGCTGCAAGGACCATGGTTCGATCCCCCGGCACCACATGCTGTGCCAGCCCTGCCCTCAAGGCAGGCTGAGCCAGCCATAAAAATAAATACATAAACAAACAAAAGTTCTGAAACAAGAAAAAAAAAATAATAAAATAAAATAAAATGAAAAGTATCTATCAAGTCTCATTCATAGGTCAACTTAGCTATTTGTGTAATTCAAAGGTAGATATCTATCTTAGTTTTAGTGCCATAAAGCTCTTAATTTACTATAAAGGTCTTAATTTTATCACAAAATATTATTTGCTTAAACTTAAGGTTTATAATTGTCAGTGAAGAATAGTAAATTTCAAGTATCAGTTTCTATCTTGTTAACAATTCTTGTTCTAACAGATAAAAGCTGATATCCCTATGTTTCACTCTGGATTAGCTTTTTCATTTTAAAACTGAAATTCAGGCTGGAGAGACAGCTCAACAGTCTAAGCCCCTGCTGAGTAAGCACAAGGACCAGGGTTTGATCCCTGGTACTACGTGCTATACAAACCCTAAATTATGGGTGTGCCCAGCTGGCCACCAAGACTGGACAATGTGGTGCATGCTTGTAATCCCAGCACTGGGGAGGCTGAGACAGGAGGGTCACTACAAATCCAAACTGTGTAGCAAGACCCTGTTCCCAAGTAATTAATTAAAATAAAACTGCAATTCAACTAATAAATTAAGAGCCTAGAAGAGTTTGACTCACTGGAATAGAACAAAATATAACTTAAAAATCTATGAAGGATAACTCCAAGACCATGAAAACATTTTTAATCCTGAAAGGGGAAAGCAAACCTTAAAGACCTGGTGCTCTCAGAGTTCCTCAGAGAAGTTATTTGTTCTAATTATTCATTTCTCAAACGTTTAGTGCCTTTAATGAACATGCCCTTTCAGAACTTCCAGCCTAATGAGAATATGAGGCAACCAAAACAGTGTAAGAAGCACTATGTCATGACCAGAAGTCAGATGACTAAGGTGCATGTACGGAGTGGGTGGCGGGGTGCGGGCAGCATGCTGTATAAGGCCAGCAATCGGCGAGAATGCGGGTGGGCTGTGGACGGTGGGCATGCGTCCTCCAGCACACAGTAGCTGAGCCTGAGCTTTGTGATGTGATGTGAAGGACCATTTATTTCCTGCTGCTAACTAGAAATCAAGGGAGGGGAGAGGAAATAATGAACTGAATCTTATAGAACAAATGTGGGAGCTCTAGTTAATGGAAAGGCAGGTGGCATTTTCCCACCAAGTGAACTGCATTAGAACCCTTCAGGTTAGTAAAGGGAAGAGGGAGTGGAATTCATAGCAGGCCAAGAGCCCTCTCTAAAGATGTCTTCTTAAACTCTCCAATCAATCCTTTAATGTGAGTCCATGTGGGACAAGATGTTGTCTGTTCCTCAGTCCTCCTCTGAGATTTATTGATGGGTGTGTGTTCCACGACTTAATTCTGTCTGTAATATTGTCATCTTAAGATTTCTAACAGGGCCCAGCGGGATGGCTCAGTGGTCTAAAGCGCCTGCTTGGGAAAGCTTGGGCGGCTTCAGGGACCGCGGTTCGATCCCCAGCACCACATGCTGCGCCAGCCCTGCCCTCAGAGCGGAGCCCAGGGGAATGAATAGGAGGGAAGTTCATATTTCAGGTTTAAGGCATAGGATAGATGGGTTGAAGAAGTAGAGAAATATATGTACCCAAACAACTTACCAGAGAGTGGAATACCTATGGTGAGACACTAGAAAAACTTTACTAAGTATTTTGTCTAATATTCTCTATTGTTTATACTTTTATTTCCTCTTGTAGATGTTGATGCTATGTCAAAATATTGCCCAACTGGAGTCCCAGGTGGAAAAAGTTACAAAGGAGAAAATTTCTGCTATTAATCAACTAGAGGAAGTTCAAAGCCAGCTGGCTTCTCAGGAAATGGATGTCACAAAGGTGAAAAAACAGATTTTAGTTTAATGATTCTTTAAGTATATGTTTTAATTGAAAAGACAATTTTGTTTTGGGGCAAAGTCTTGCTATGTAGTGTAGGCCAGCTTTGAGCCTCCTGTGTCACCCAGGTAGGTCTGGAACTCTTAAAGCCACCTTCCCCAACCTCCTAAGTGCTGGGATTCCTGATGTGTACCACCATGCCCACCAAACAAATTTTGCTTAGAGTACAAAGCTCTTATTATTATCAGCAAGAAATGTGGGGTGGGAAAGTTTTATTATTTCAAGAACAATAAAAGTCTATCTAATGATCACTCAACAAATAATTAGATGCTCTATCACCATTTGAGGGGCACTATAGATTCAAAAATGAATTAGACACAAAGTCCTTGAAGAATGTAAGGGTTAAGTAGAAAAGGCAGTCTGGTAAATAAGACTTCTCTTTTTTTAATTTTTAATATTTTTTTAGTCCTTTCCATAATAATAGTGCAGGGTCTCATTACACAGCTCAGACTCAGAGTGATCCTCCTGTCTCAGCCTCCCCAGTTCTGGGATTACAGCCCTGTGCTACCACATCTGTTTTCTATTGCTGCTTTGAGACGTGGCCTGTGCAACATGCATACTGGGTATCGAACCCTGATCCTTGCACTTGCCAGCAGGCACTTAGAGCACTGAGCTATCTCCCCAGCCCCTTAGAGTTATCTTTTATTATTGAAAATTGGCTAAAATTTAATTTCTAAATTAGCAGCATCTCCCTTCAGCAGCACGTACACTAAACTGACAGGAGTGGTTTTTTTTTTTTTTTTCCATAAATTGTTGTTCTTTATAATAATTGTCAAAGATATCTGTTGGCACTTTTTAAGTGTATTCAGTACAGGGTCTACAGGGTCTCACTACACAGATCAGACTCATAGTGACCCTCCTGTTTTCAGCCTCCCAAGTGCTGGGATTACAGATGTGCACTACCATGCCCACCCAGTCTCAATGGGTATCTTAGGGCATCCCAGGTGGGGGCTGGCGCAGAATGCCTGGGATTGAACCTGGTTCCTGTGTCTACCTAAGCAGGTACTTTATTTAACCTGCTGAGCTATCGGGCTGGCCCCTCTGTTGACATTTGAAAAGTATATTTAACATAAAAAGTTATCTTCCTTCTTTTTAGATTTGGCCTCTAATATCAAGATCCTAATGTCACAAATTGTTTTTTTTTTTTTTTTTTTTGTATTGCTGTTTCAATATTTATGCTAAAACACCATACTGTCAGTGCTATGGATAACACTAATTTTGAAACCAAGAACTAAAATATTTTTAGTATTCTTAACTGGCTAAGGTTATTGTATTAGGCTCCTATTTATTTATTTATTTATTTATTTATTTATTTATTTATTTATATGAGGTTTCTATTTTAATAAGCACTAGAAAGTCACCCAGGTTTCAAGTCTCACCTACTTTAAAATTAAGAATCTAAATGTGGGGATGTATACTATAATAAATGGAAAAACTTTTAGTATTCATCATCAAGATAGTTTGTTTAAATTTCAGATTTATTCCTTGGTTCTCTAAATTTTGATACAGTTTGTTTCCATCATTGTTTTTCATTTCAGTAATTAAAATTCATTTTAATTTACATATTAGGAAAGAGAGCCTTTCCTCCCTTTTGTTCAATTTCTATAATTCTCCATTTGCTTTCTCAAGTTTAGCTAGCTAATGTTGAAATTTAAGAAGCATTTTACTTGCCTATATACCTGCTGTGTTTATGTGGACATGGAACTTAAAGCGAAAGGACTTGGCAGAGAGATGACAATGAAATAGAGATAACTTAGGTTAGTGAAACTATGGTGACAGTTTTCAGCTCATTACGGAAAAAAAGCTTTCTGTTGCAATGTAGTAAGTGCATGAATTGTGAAATGTAGTAACAGAGAATGAACTCTTGTCTCTAGAAGTATACAAAAGGACTCAAGCACCAGTGGAATGATTAGAATAAATAGTCTTGATCTTTCTTCTAATCCTGAGATAGTAAATTTTGATTTATTTAAAATGATATTTTCATGTTATGGATAAATATAGCAAATTCATAACTGAAAGTAGAAAGGCAAAAGAACTTGAAAAGTAAAATTAAGAAAAAAAATTAAATAGGACCTAATCTTTAGACAATTATCACATAATGTTTGGGTTGGTGTTGTATAATCGTTATTTTCTGGTGTTATCAATTCGAGATTTTTGCATTGCATTCATAGACATCAAACAGATTGGAATGGTGAAGAATTGAAAAGGAGAATAAAATGGGAACCTCTAACTTCTGCCACTCTTAGTTTTTAAATTCTATTTACCTTTAAAATAATCTTAGGGGGCCAGGGAGATAGCTCAGCAGAATAAGCAATTGCCTGGCAAGCACAAGGTCCTGAGTTCATTCCCCAGGACCACAAAAAATAATAATAATAAAATAATTAAAAAAGCTTTTGTAAATTTACAATTTTTAAATGGAAAAAATAAATTCATACGTTGAATGCAGCAAAATTTCAAGTAGAGTTTTTAGTAAGTTTATTCTTGTTTAGCTTTCTGAGCTTCACAGTGGAAAAGCATATGAACTTTTTCTTCTCTCTTATCACTGTAACTTAAACTTAGTTTTGTGTTATTTTCCTCTTGTTCTTTTCTTTCTTTTCCTTCTTGACATGGGCTCTTGCTAAGATGCTCAGGCTGCCCTCAGACTCCCAGGCCTCCTGACTCCTGTGGCGCAGAGTACCATACCCAGCTAGATTTATCTTTCACATGACTTTTCTACTTAAACATAGAAAACTAATACTGGTTTTGCATCTTAGCATATTCTAATGCCTAAGTAATTATGAAACTAATCATGGGTTTTGGAGAAGTATTAAAATTGAAAAGTTTCAAGCAGATATAATCATTAGGTAATATATAATCTTTAAAAATCTGGTTTTGTAAATCAGGAGCAGATTTGTAGATTAATCACATAGGAAGATGTCAGTTACAGTAAAAGACCCGTAATTTCTTCACTTAGAACTCATTCATCTGTATAATCAACTTTAAAGAAAGAAAACAATTAGGAGCCCAAATTGATCAACCTTTGTAAGATAAAGATAATTAAGGTGAATATTTGAGATGATTTACACATTATAGATATGTATACAAATTGTTTCAGCATATCACATAAAAACTCATATGGTATATCACTTAAAAATAAAGAAATTATCAAAAAAGATTTATCTTCTACTTATGTGTCTGTGGAGGCTCTGGACTTGGAAAAGTATAAATTATACTGATTGAAACATAATACGTTTACACTTATGTGTTTTCATCAATTAATGACATTAAAATTATTTTACTGAATTGTGCATTATCTTTTTATGCTGAATGGTCTAGTCTAAAGCATAAAATGTATGTAGTTTCAGTTTATGAATTTTTTCACAAAATATTCCTTAACTTCCATAGTGCTGAAATTATCGGCCAAGTTCACAGTAGGTATGATACACTACGTGCTAATTATGAATGACGCAGTACGTTAGTTTTATACTCTATAGAGAAAATTTTCTTTATAAACTTCCTTAAAACTATGGTAAATTTATTAAAATTTTTATAATATAGGTTGAGTATTTAACAAAATTTAAAAATTAAGTAAATAATAACATAAGTTTTTTAAAAAATTGTTTTCAGATAATGGAGATTGAATCGAGGAATGCTCTACTGCTGAGCTACCGCCCTCACCCTTTTTCGTTTTGAGGCAGGATATCGCTGAATTTTCTAGGTTAAGCTTGAGCTTGTGATCCTACTTCCTCAGCCTCCAGAAGTGGGGATGCAGGCTGCACCACTGTCCCTGTTTTATTTACTTATTTTACATTATTAAAATTTGGATGATAGTACATTTTTGACTGATAATATTCAACTGAAATGATCATTTTGGGGAACACTGATTATATCTTCAGTTTAAGTTCTTTAGTTTATGCATATATCTGTAATTTAAACTTTTTGACTCAACAATCTCTGATAATGGACCGGCTCTATTGAATACTGTAGTAGAAAGTGTCATTCTTAAGTAGTATTGCATTTCACCTATATGACCTGTAGGGGGCACCAAAAGATCTTCTTGCAGGCGTTGCAGGGTCGACTTCAGCAGCTACTGATGTAGTTTCCACAATCTAACAGGTGTGCGGAGAACTGCGCTTCCAGTTAAGAAAAGCCCAAATGTCGAAAGATGAGGCAGAAAAGGAGCACAGAGAGTACAGACTAAAAACTAAAAGAGACCTTGAAATGAAAGAACAGGTAAGAGGCGGCACAAGTAGAAGGACTGATTAAAGATATCACTAATATTCTTTATGAAGTTGATGTGGTTTTATCCCTGCTATTTATTCCTCATATTATTTCTAACTAATTCAATGATCTAGTTTATACTATTAAAAGATTTTCATTTATAGTTGCCTAAAATTATCACCTTTCACAGGAAGTGGTAGAACTACAACTGCATGCATATAAAATTCCACTCTGACAGGTCATAAATATACATTTGGATATGTGTATCTATTACTTACAAAAGTTTAAAAAAAAGTTCTAATGCACAGTTTGTACCTAAAATATATGAACATAAAGTTCTTGAGAGATGCCAACTTGCATCCAATTTTAAATGACAAAGTTTAAAATGTGTAAGATGAGATGGGTTGATGTGTAAATATGTCAATCAAATTGATTGTTGGCAGAGCGAAACCAGTTTTCACGAAGATAACCATGAATATGTTTCCTTAGGAAGCCTAAATACAGTGGAACCAAAATGTAGGGAGGAAAATGCTGCTTGCTTCAACTTCAGCTTGAACAGATGTTGTATGTGGTAACTTTATTGAGATCATGTAGGTACTCCAATTTTAACTGACAACACAGATGAAGTTTTTAAAAAGACAGATTTAAAAGCCTGGCTTTTGATTTTCTATTTTAACTTTCCAGTACAAGCCTTTGAAGGTTTGCTTTCTTTGTATCTAATGAAAGCAGGTTGTTCATTCTGTTAAAATAAGACTGACTTCTTAGAGACCTTATTTTGTAGAAATTGCCATAATTTAAAAGTATGCAGCTCCAAGAAAAAAACTTTTCAAGTATATTTGTAGTGCAAGGCTTTCTTTGTATTTGTTATATTCTTAACCCCATTAATTCTTTAGGACAAATGATACAAAGACAACTGAGAAAACTATTGAAATAAAAGCAGTAACAAAATTTACTAAAAAAAAAAAAAAAATTAAGTCCATACTAAAATCCTTGTTACTAAGTTACAATCCAAAGGACCAAACTAAAATTCTGCTTTCGTACCACTATGTTTAAGGTGTTATGAAGACTTTTACACTTTCAGAGGATTTTTCATTATTAACCCATATATATATTTCATCCAGTTGGGGGCGTGCCTGATAGTGGAATGGAAAATTCTTTCTATCTGGTCCTGAAAGCTTAGGGCTGCTAAGTCAGAGAGGAAGAGCATTCTTTCCTGGTACACTGCATTTGTAATCACTAGTATTATTACATACCTCCTGTATTATCCTACTATATTCTTCTGGCATATTTTGGGCTAACAGGGAAAGTACAACAATGAAGAGTCATTATGTTATTTAGATTTACAATGCTTTAGAAGAAACACTCAGGATCAATAAGAGTGTAATATCATTTGTAAATGAATAACCTGTTTTAAAGTACTTGTAATCTTTATCTTTTGGCACTTTCATTTGAATTCACCCCTAATGGTATGAAGGCTACAGTCGCAAGACCTTAAAGAAAGAGTTTTTATTTTAGACATTTCCTCATAATAGTGAAATATTAGGAGTTTTCATAATGAGTTTTAGTGATACATTTTTAAATAAAGGTATGAGTTTTTTTAAGAGGTCACAGGGTTAGGAATAAAACCTCTGAACCAATATAAGATGTTCATGATATGATGCACTTGTTACCATTTTTCTTGGACAAAATGTAAGGAAATCTTATAGGTACTCTTTGTAACTATTTTGTATTGAACAGACGATTTCAGGAAAGAAAGTAGTGGTGTCTCATTCCATGGATGATTTGGAGTTGCAAAGCAGCAATTGTTCTTTGGTCTTTCAGCCATGACCTGACCTTCTGTCTGGAAGACCAAAGAGCTATTTTGCTTGGCTACCATCTGCACTCAAGAGAGAAATTTACATTTAACTTTTAAAAGCTGGACATGCCGAGCATTCATGTGAAATACCTATAATCATGTAAAGCATATTTATTTTTAAAGTGTTGCATATCATACAACTCAGCATAATGAGAAGTCTAGCTCTAAATTTGCAAACAAGCATTCCTTATGACACAATCATTAATGTTTTTTTTTAATCAGACTGTTTGATAGATTCTTAAATTAGGTGGGAAGCTGTGAGATTGGAATGTGGTGAGAACAAGGGCTTTTTTGATGTATACAAAATAGGGCAAATGCTTGACCACCAAAATGATTTTCCTTGTGACCTGAGCCTTGACTCTGGCATAATTAGATGGAAAGGTTAGGAGGGCAACAATGGCAGTTTCTTCCACCCACTTTCTTCTTTTCTTTTTTATATTGTGTCAGGAACTGATGGGCAGATTATCCTTCCCATCAACTCCTTTGTATCTCTTCAGCTTGGAGAACTCCTGACAGCCTCACAGGAAGCTTTTTTTGCATGTGCACATGTGCATGCGCGCGCGCACACACACACACACACACACACACACACACACACACACACGATATTTGTATGAAGGAGAAGAAATCTGATTTTTATTAGAAATTTCCTGTAACTATAGGCATACATATACACCGTTCATTATGGAATTTTAAAATGTTTGAGGGCAGAGGGACTGTTAGGGCAAATCCCTGTATTTCTGTTACCTATGCTCAATATTTTGCTGGTCATTTTTCCATCTGTTCCGTGTCCCCCACCCTCCACCCCTGCACATCCTCATTTTGTCACTGCCTTCACCTTTTGTCATCATCTTTTTCTTTTTCAGCTTCTCTCTTCTTCTATTTCTCCTCTTACAGAAAATTTTAAAGTCAGTCTTAGACATTGTTATTTTACCCATAAATACTTGAGTGTGCATTAGTGTACATTTTACATGTTTACTATGCTATTATTACGCTTGGGAATGGTAATATATAATTCATTAATATCAGTTCAAATAATGCCCATTGTCATATTCAAATTCTTTATCTCAAAAATGTTTTATAGTTGGTTTATTCAAATCAGGAAGACAATTATGTTTTTACATGTTAGAATGTGACATTATTGCTCTCTTTAAAAGGAAGTGTGGATGTTCAGACACATTCTAGGGCTTTTGTTGTCCATTTTATTTCATAATGGCTCATTGTGCTTAAGAAATGACTCATAGTTATTCAAACGAAAATGAGCTGATCCTCTGGCAGGGTCTGTGAAGACGCGGCAGCCATGTAGGACCCCTGATCGCTCGGTCCCAAAAGGAGCTCCTTAGAAGCTGAAACCCGAAGCGCATATTCTCATATCCAGATATTTGAGATTTTGGAATGTTGAGTAAGCTCTGACCTTACGGGGGTTAGCTGACTTTAAATAAAGGATACATAAATGGAATTCTCTTTTCAGTTTCCGTTTTGGTAGCTTAATCTCAAAGATGATCCTTCATCAGGGTCCTATGCAAAGTAAAAGTACAGGGTCATTTGTTTAGAAATCAAGCAAGAAGTGATGCTAAAGGAACTAAAATAGAAAACTTTTTCCTTTATTTTTTAGTCTTTTTCCTTGGCTCAGTATTTTTTGTTGGCTCTTCAATTCCTGACTTTCTCCAGTGTCAGTGTACAGATGGGCAAGTACAGGTCCCACAGGAGCCCCATGACTGAGGGTGCACACATGGCACAGGAGCTTCTGGTCCTTCTGCCCTGCAGCCACAGGGCCCACACACCAGGCCCCTGGCTAGTGGGGGAGGCTGACAGGCCACTCCAGAAAAGTGCAGCCTGCACACTGGCGCACAGCTGGTGCCCGGATCAGGAGGAGGCACCACACACAGTTTACTGAGTGTGCTGCGGTCTTGCTGGCCTGCAGCAGGGATGGTCCCTCCATGTCCCACCCTGAGATGCCACAGCTGGATACATCGAGCCCCAACACTCCTTCCCCTAAGGCTCACATCTGGGTTCCTGTCAGCAAAGAACAGGAACAGAGCACAGTCCCCGACCCATGTGTGACCTGGTCCTGCACTGGGTGGAGAGCAGCAGCTATAGCAAGACGGGGTCCAGAGAGGAAGCTGGCCGAGAGCACACTTCTGACATCACTGAGGCGCAGCAGTGACAGTGCAGGGTCCATGTTCCATCAGAGTGTGCTGACAAAACCCAAACCCCTAGAGCACATCACTAAGAATCTTAAGACACTAATAACCATAAAGCTTTAAACGGCAAGGGCAGAGCCCTCGTACACTGCAGCATGAGGCCTCCCTCACCACATACGTGCCAGTGAAGCTGCTATGACTCTGGGAGAGGCAGAAACTTGTAGCTAGAGCACTGATCTCCACACCCTGCCCCACACAGAGACATCTCTGCCTGGTTAACATGCTCACACACACCCTGTGTCCATAAGGGAGGGCTGAGCAGCAGTAGCCGCCAGGCCAAATCTGCCTTGCCAACTAGAACACAGCTATGTTGTTTGTATAATGCCCACTGCTGCTGTCCTGCTACAGCAGCAGATTTGAGGAGGTGCAGAAGGGACCATGTAGCCTACAATACTTAGAACATGTAGTACCGACCCTTTACAAAAAGGTGGTCAATCCTGGCCCTAAATATGAAAATAGAACTTTTTAAAGCCTCCTGTGCCTTACTTGAATGCAGAACTTTGAGTTTGAAAACCCATCAAGCTTAAGTTATAACATAGTGGTTTTAGAATGTTTTGTAGTACAACTAATGTACCACACCCTTATTCTCTCAATCATCAAATAGTAATGCTGAGTGACTATATCACTGCCTGTGGCATCATCGTCTTTTTGGTATACATGCCTTTATAATGACTTGAATGAAAACATAGCCACAACTTTGCTTTATATTTGCAATTTAGTTTTTTGGCCAACACCAATATAATTTTTCAGAGATAAGAATACTGACATAAGGGCTGGCCAGATAGCTCAGCAGACTAGAGTGCCTGCATAGGCAGAGCACAGCGGCCAGGACTTGATCTCCAGGAAGTTGTACCGGCCCCGCCCCTGGGGTGCGATGAGATAGCAATTGAGACTAGGCATGGTGGGTACCTATAATCCTGGTGCTTGAGAAGCTGAGAATCATTAGGAGTCCTATCTGTGTAGTGAGACCCTGCAGACCCTGTACTAAATACATTTTTTTAAAAAATACTGACATATAGCTCGGCAGACTAAGCGCCTGTTTAGGCAAGTGCAGGGACAGAGGTTCGATCCCCACTACCACATGCTGTACTGGGCCTGCCCCCAGGCATGCTGAGCCAGCCACTGAGACTCAGTGTGGCAGCACAGGCCTGTAACCCCAGTGCTGGCGAAGCTGAAAACAGGAGGCTCTCTCTGAGCCCAAGCAGCATAGTGAGACCCTGTACCAGTGGTTCTCAACCTGTGGGTCTCAACCCCAGTGGGGGTCGAACGACCAAAACACAGGGGTCGCCTAAAGCCATTCCGAATCATAACTGTAGCATAATTACCGTTTTGAAGTAGCCACCAAAATTATGTTTTGGTTTGGGTTCACGGAACATGAGGAACTGTGTTGCAGGGTCACGGCATTAGAAAGGCTGAGAACCACTGTCCTATACCAAATACATTTAAAAAAGAAAGAGTACTGACATAGAATGCTTTTCTTATAGATTATATACACTGTAAGTTTGGAGTTATAGCTACTATTGAGTAGAAAATATTTAAGTTCAAAATGACCTTCACCAAATAATCGAGTAATTACTTCAGATACAAAAGAAATAGTTCAGAAAATTATGCCTGGAATAAATTGGGGAAAGAAGGATTTGGGAGTCGCTTGTTCTACTGCAGCATGATTCAGCACTTTAATACTGATATTAAGTATATAATGAATCAACAAAGGAATTATTCCCTAAATTCAGTTGACTTAGGTTATTGGATGGACTACATCTGTTTATAAAGTTTTAGGTAAAGACGAGTGGTAGTCTTGCTTGTTCTGAAAGTTGGTCCTATTGCAAGCCAGATAAATCAAAGGAATAAAGAAAAGCTGAACTGTATCCTTTTACTAAAAATTGAAACACTGCTTTATTGTCTTCAAGGACACCTGATCCTGATCTTCAGTTTGGAAAGAACAAGAACAAAACCGTTTAATTTCAGTCACTGAGAACCACAGTAGTCTGAAATAGAAATTTTCTGACAGTAATAAGATTGAAATAGATTGTTGCAATAGTCTGTAGAACTTTTTTGGAATTTTAAATTTCAATATTAGCAACAATACAATTTACCTGAAGACCTAATCAATAAGCCTCTGAATTTTCTTTTTGATTCTGGAAACATCCAAACAACAGATCATCATATCTGTTAAGCATGGGTAGTGGCAATGTTAGTCTTTTCTACTTGTAACCTAACACCTACAGATTAGAGTAAAACGCTCCTCGGATCTGTTATCTGCTTCGTGTCTGTGAAGCTGTGTACTCTCTGCAGCAGGCTAGGATAATGGATGAATTCCTGAGAGCTAGACTTTGGAGGCTTAGCCAGCTATCACCTGCAGTCGCACTTCTCTCTCTACAAAGTGACTGCCTGGGAGGGGGCCACTTGGGCATGCCTCTGGCACATGTAATCACTCGTCCTGGTGATGACAGAGCTGCTCTCCACTGTTCTTCACACTCTTTCAGTGCTGTAGGTTTAGCACATTCCTGTCCCTGCTCCTCCCTCAGACAACAGCAGTTCCAGGGGGTATGCCTTACCCAGACCAGTAGACCAGACATTTGGGGGTAATAACTACAAGACCAGGTCCTGCCCTTAGGGAGTTTATATTCTACTGGAGGAGTCAGAATACACATTTGAACATGCCTTAAGAATACTTGCAAAGCAACATATTGACAAGTGCAAATTAATGTAGTGTGAACTTCATGCTGGCTACAGCCCATGAGAGGGGGAATCTGGTTCCATGTGTGTGATGCAATAAAGATTTTTTATAGCATCTTCTCTGAGTATGCCCTAAAGCATTGTTCAGCGTACTTAGAGAAATTTGTGTTCTCACAGCCAAAGCAAGAATTCTGAGAAAATTCTTTAGCCTGGAGTATATCTAATAAATAATCCTCTTTTGTTCTTATTCTCATGAAACTTCAGTAAGGAAATAGGATTTATTGGATTACTGAAGTACTTTAAAATATCACCTCTTAATAAAAGTCTTAAATTAATGAACCTATTATTTTTCTAATACACCATGTCAAATTAGTTTCTTCATTCTCATTATGTTGATAGAGTCACAAAATGAGCAGTAAAAAAGTAAGTTTATTATTTTTATACAAAGGAACAATTCCAACTCAGTCCAGTAAAATAATACCAATTCAGTGATCCCTGGGAACTTAGCCTTTAGTAACTTGTTGAGTTGCATATTTGTTTTGATTGGTAAATATGTATCTCACCATAAAAACATTATAGATAAATTCGTGTGCCAAAAGGTATTAATTTTTACTTATAATTTGAATGTCTTCAATATGTAAGAATGCTTTAATAATTTATTTTTAAAAATCAAATGGATAAACAAAAATATATCTTAAAGCCACTTAAAGCTATTTAGGAAATAAGAGCACAAATTGGACACAAAACATGCCGACTTATAAATGATATGCTTTATGAAATAAACATTTGGAAATATGCATTTGCCTTTGGATAGGAATATGAAACATAAACTGACCTAAATCAATAAATACATTTGTGTTTTAAAGTATTCCTGAGCTTGTACTAGTAGCCTTAAAAATAATTCATGCTATACTTTCAGTGGATAATAAATATTTAGATCATTTAAAGAATTGGGGAGGCTGGGGAGATAGCTCCATAACACAAGTGCCTGCCTGGCAAGTGCAAGGTCATGAGTTTGAACTCTGGTCCCAGAAAAAGAAAAGAAAAAAAAAAAAAAAAAAA
>PVJA010012360.1:0-12393 GCA_004027025.1 Myocastor coypus | reverse complement strand
CCTGTAATCCCAACACTTGGGAGGCTGAGACAGGAGGATTGGTGAGAGTTTGAGACCAGCCTGGGCTACAAAACTGAGCTCAAGGCCAGCCTGAACTGTACAGCGAGACCCTGTCTCAAAAACACACACACACACACACACAAATAAAATAAAATAAAATAAAATAAAATAAAATAAAATAAAATAAAGTGCCTGCTTAAGAAAGATTAGGCAACTGCAGGGACCGCGGTTCAATCCCTGGCACCACATGCTGTGCCAGCGTCACCCCCAAGGCAGGCTGAGCCAGCCATAATGCAGCTAACCTGCCAGTTGTGCAGACCATCTTCTCAAATACCAACTCTGTAATTCTAGCAGTTGCCAAGTGGCTCTGTCTCTGCAGGCCAGCAAGAAGAGAATCCCTAGCCACAGGATAGCTACATAGTGTTTCACTATCCAGAAATATCACTACAAGTATCCACTGTAAATGGTACTAATTACTACAAGTATATACATTTTAAAATAATATTTATTGTATAAACACAGATATATTAACAGGAGCCAATAATGCTTCATCCAGTAGAACAAATCATTTTTATCTGTTTTACCTTCCACATTTTTCCGCATATGCATGTATATTTGTGAGTAGAAACATAACCTAGATTTCATTTTGATTTTTGCTTTTCTCACTCAACATTATTTTAAGCATTTTTCTGTATTACCTCATATTCTTTATCATGATTAATATGGTTGTTTACAATTAACTTTTTAAGTAAAACTGGTAGCATATTTTGCAGAAAACAAATGCTGTTACAAATTTAGAACCTTTTTGTCTTGAACTTCACTTGCTGCCTGAACTTAGTCTCTGTATGTTGTGTGCATTGTACTGGCCTATTGTGACTTTCTGTTAGAAGGGGGGATGGGAGACAGGTACACAAAGAAATAAATGGGAAAGACAGCATAGTAACTTATCAGCAAACTGCATAAGGTTCTCAGGATGTGAAAGGTGATGGTTAGGCTATTGCCTGGCAGACATGGAAGAGAAAGAAGGTGGTGAGGTGTTCACTTTAGCAGGTGGCACCAAGGGGGTGGGGGTGTGGCAGTGAGAAAGGAGGCACGCTCAGAGAACACAGGTGTCTCTTGATCCCTGAGGATTATTTTTAGAACTGACTTAAGTATCTCAAATGTCACATGTGGGAAGGACTGTGGAGAAAAAGGAACGCTTCTCTACTAAGGTAGGAGAGCAGACTGGTACAACCACTGTGGAAATCAATGTGGAGATTCCTTAAAAAGCCAGGGTTGGAGATCCCATTCAAGCCAGCTGTTCCCCTCCTGGATATTTTTCCAAATGTCATATGTTATAATATCTCACCAATAGGAAATGGTCTTCCAAAATGCTCAGCTTTACCTGCTCAGTCACATATTGTGTTCTGGTCCCCAAGCACAGAATTTAGTTATATTTTGGAAGTGGTCACATGTTTATTCTTTCTTAATTTAATTTAATTCTTTCTCTTTTTTTTGTGGTACTGAGGATTGACTTTGGGACCTTGTGCTTGGCAGGCTGGTGCTTATGCCTCTGAGCTATCTCCCTGGTGCTCTGTTTTGAACATTAAAAACGAAAGCAAAAATAAATAGCAGGAATAAGACAAAAACAGGGTAATGTAACAATAATACATATATTACAGATGTTCAAAACAAAAATAGCTAATAACAATGGTTGTTCCATTATCTATTTTTAATATCAAATCTGTTGCTCAGTATAACAGACTTATACAAGATTGGACAAATAATTGTATATTGCCTCTTGTTGTCAAGAAACCTTAACTTTTTGTCCTTTCTTTTAAACTTTTTTTAACGCATTTAGGACAGGGGATACAGGGTCTACAGGGTCAACTGTGTAGATCAGAATCATGGTGATTCTCCAGTTTTCAGCCTCCCAAAGTTCTGGTATTACAGACGCATGTCACCATGACCAGTCTCAGTCTCTGTCTCAGCGTGCCCCAGAGGCAGGGTCGGCACAGCAGCCAGGGATTGAACCCAGCCACTGCGCTCTGCTGAAGTCTGCTGAGCTGTCAGGCCCCTTTTTAACTTCTTTTTTAAAAAAAATATTTTAATAGTATAATAATAACTGATAAGGCATTAGAAAAGGTTCACCTTTAAAAGACAAAGATGAGAGGTATTCAAACATGGTTTTTCTATTATATGTTGCTTTTCTTAAGTTTCATTTTTTTCTTTAAATGTATTTAATACAGGGTCTCACTGCACAGATCAGACTTGTAGTGATCTTCCTGTTTTCAGCTTCCCAAGTGCTGGTATTACAGGTGCACACCGCCATGGCCAGTCTCAATTGCTGTCTCAGTGCACTCTGGTGTCGGGGCCAGCGCTGCAAGCTGGGAATGGAACCCCGGTCCCCTTAAGCAATTGCTTTAGTCCACTTAACTATCTGTCTGGCCCTGCTTTTTGTCATAACTTAGATCACAGATATCAGAATATAGGGTTAGTCAAGATAAAAATTCTACATATAAAGTGCAATTGCCTTTCTTTTCTTTTTTTTCTTTCTTTCTTTTTTTGTATTTTTAGGGAAGGGTCTACAGGGTGTTCAGGGTCTAGCTACTTGATCAGACTCATAGCGATCCACCTGTTTATGCCTCCCAAGAGCTGCGATTACAAGATTACAAACATGGGCCACCAAGCCCAGTCTCAATTGCTGTCTCAGCATGCCCTGGGGGGAGGGCACGGGGGGGGGGGCAGCATAGCAGGCCAATAGATTGAACCCCAGGCCCCTGCGCCTGCTTGTCGGTGCTTTAATCTGCTGAGCTATTTGGCCAGCCCTATTAAATGCAATTCTCAAAAAACTGATGGAAATTATAGTGCAATCATCTCAGCCATCCTGTATGCATACTTGTATGTTTTTCCCTTTCCTTTTTCCTATCTTCTCTCATTTCTCTCATCCTCATTGTTTAATCCTTAAGTTCAGTTTCTCTGTTTTACTGTATCTATTATACTTTTCAGGTTTTATTTTTTCTTTCAGGTTCTTACACTAGGGAGACAATACAATATTTATACATGTGGGTCTGATTTATTTCAGTTATGAATATAGCCTGTAGTTGCACCTACTTACCTATAAAGGCTTCAAGTTTGTCTTTCTTTATAGCTGAGTAATACTCCGTTGTATAAAAACACAATTTTTTTTTACCCATTCTTCAGGTGATGAACATTTTCTTTTGTGTTCAAGATTTGGCCATAACAAACTGTGCTACTATAAACATAGATGCACATATATCACTATGGTATGATGTTTTCAGTTCTTTTGGAAAAATATCCAGAAGGGGAATAGCTGGTTTGAGTGGGATTTCCAGTCCTAGTTTTTTGAGGATTCTCCACTCTGATTTCCATAGGGTAAATCAATCTACATTCCCATCAACAGTGGAGAAAGGTTCCTTTTTTTTTGCCACAGCCTCTGCAGAATTTGTTATTAGTTTATTTTTTTATGGTAGCCATTCTTTCTGACAGTAAGATGGTATCTCAGTGTTGTGTTAATTTCATTTTATGGAGTAGCCAGTGCTGTGGGATATTTTTCATGTATTTATTTGCCACTTGTATTGCTTCTTCTAAGAACAACAATGGAAAGTCCTTGGTATAGACTCTTTCCACTTATAATGGAAGTTCTATCACCCCTCCCATGGTAATAAATTCCCCCAAGTTGTAGCATTAGCCTGTTTTTATGAATTGTGCCATGACAGGAAGTTCTCATTAAAACACAAGGGAGCCAGACATTGTGACTCATGCCTATACAGGAAGCTGAGGCAGGAAGAACACAAACTTAAGACTGACCTGAGCAGCTTAGTAAGCCCTGTCTCAGCAACACAAAACCCAGCAAACCAACAATGACAACCAATGACTAAAATCAAACAAAGAAACTGTCTTTGTCTTTTTCTGTCTCTTTTACAGAGAGTAGCAGTAAAGAAAAATGGGAGACAAAAATAAATGTTTAAGGCAGTCTTAAGACTATGAAAGAGAAAGAATTCTTCCACTTCAAAGTTTTTTTTACCAGGGTTGCAAATGCTGTTACCTTTTCTTCGGACTCTTCTTTATCCTGTTCAGAATGTTCTGCACAGAAATCTCAGTTTACTCACACTGAAAGGTAACGGTCATGTCCTTGCAGCATTAGAAGAAAAGTGAACCTATCATTTGTAACCTATCTTACCTTGGTTTATCACAAAATAATAGGGCTATCCAATGTACATAGTAGTTTAAGCCACACAAAGCTACACTGATACAACAAACACTGGACATAATTTAACTTAAAAGAGGAGTCAAGTGTGTTAGCCAGCCTTCCTTTAATAGAGTGAGTGTCTGAGATAATCAACTTACAAAGATCAAAGATTTATTTTGGCTCACAGTTTTAGACATTTTGGTCTTTGATATGTCAATCTTATTGCTGTCAGGCCTGTAGGAAGTCAGCAGCATGTGCCAAAGCAGAGCCATTCACCTCGTGTTAGGAGGAGGAAAGGCGGAAGATGAAGAGCCACGGCCCCACTGTTCCTGTCAAGGGCACCCTGCTAGTGACCTGAAGTCTCCTGCCTCTTAAGGGTTCTGGCTCCGTGCATGGGTCCAGGCCTTTACTTCATGGATCATGTCTTTATGTGGACCTTTAACACAGTTGGATACTTAATGTCAAGATCCAAACTGTAACATCAAGGAAGACTTTACATAGTTTCAGTCTCTCTCTCTCTCTCTCTCTCTCTCTCTCTCTCTTTCTCTCTCTCTCTTTCCCTCTGTCTGTCTGTCTGTCTGTCTCTCTCATATCACCTTTCTAGATTCCTGCTAATCTAATAATCTGAAACCAAGAAATATGATTTAACTGATGATTTTTCTTGAACAGAACCTGATATTTGAATATTTGAAGTGTCAAAATATAGAATTCAATGTACCTTAGACTTACTTCCACAGCGAGAAGGATTAAAAGGACCCTAGAATTGCCTAGCCATAAAAACAAGAGAAGGGGGAGGTTGCCAAAGAGAAAATTGGGAGGATTTTAGAAGAAAGGCATTTACACTAAGAGTTAGACTTTTTGTCTCTATTTATACTGCCTCACATTCAGTTATAAAGAAGTGAATATGACCACAGGCCTATCAGTAGAATCCATCTGTGTTGTCAGAAAGGAACAACAACAATGGATTAAAAAAATAAAATTATCATTGGCATGACCCATTCCTCCCCCACATCATTGGTGGTTGCTAAGAATAACTTTTTGGAGAAAAATACTTTATATAATTTGCCTTTTTCAGAAGATGCTTTAAACCACATAGCAATAAAGTTTATGAAGACAGCTTTTCTCTTTAGTCTCTCTTATTTTAGTGGCTATATATAAGTGGTTGGAGGGAAAATCTCAGATAATAAAGAGCAATTGTTTGTTGGACACCAAAAAACAAAAAGAACTAATCGCTTTAATCCACTCCCTCATTTTATAGCTAAGTCTATAATTTAGCAAAGAGTAACTGCCTTATTTCTATGTACTATTTAACTAATAGTTATTTGTTGTAATGGTCTTTGTCAGTTCCAAAAGAAAGGATGAGAAGACCCAATGAAGGTAGCTCAGAGGACTCACTGAGACTTATCTCTCTCAAAGTGAGCCCTGACCCACAGAGGGATCTTACTTTTATTGAGTACTCAAGGACAGGCTAAGGAATGCACATAACTACTTTGGTGAATACAGACTAGAGATCACTACCTCTTTTACCATTTACCTAACATTAGGTTAATACAGAAGCTAATTGGAACATCCCAAGTAAGGGAGGAGACAACAATCAAGGAGCCATTAAAATAAGCTGTTATTTGCCTCCTTGAATCCCAGGTTTCAGGAATCCCCAAGTAACCTGGAATCCCCAAGCTGTAGTGGGAATCCCCACTATAGCTGTCCCTGGGCTTTATTATTCTCCACTTCTTAAGATGCTAGATTCTTATCTCTACAGTTATTGATCACCTATTATGTATCACATCTACTAGGCACAAAGCTTTCAATGAGAAATAGATTTACAACTCTTGTAGTCCAGTGAGGAAGTTCAGTACAATCAGGGCTCTATAGGGGGGGGGGTGACATATTTGGTGGGAGAATTTTTAAAGTATTTTGTGCACTTATAGCCTATTGAATTTCAACCATGATAATACAAAAATAGGCAATGTATAGTGTAGTCCATGAATGGTGCTTGGAAATCTAGATACCCATGTAGTAAAGAATGAGGTTGAGGGGGTGTTATGGTTTATGTCTAGCTGTTCCCCCAAAGCCTCATACAATCATGGGGTGGGGACTTCTATAGTTTGAGATTTGACTCGTGATCCACTGGGATTATGTGTTTTAGTACTGATGGGGTTATCGGTCTGAGTACAGCTGGGATTATGGGTGTAGCTGAGGCAGAGAACCTAAATGCAAAATAAAGAGAGACAGAGGGACAGACTTGCACTGTTGCTCTCTGATCCCTGGTTGTTCCATCGCCTCTGTCTCCATTGTCGCTATTCCGCCGCAATGAACTGCTACTCTCTCATGTGCCTCTCTGCCTTGAATCCAGCTGAGTGTGGATTGAAGCCCTCAGCAACTGTGAGCTAAATAAACCTTTCCTTCCTTCATTTTGGATGTCTGGTATTTGTCCCAGCAATGAGAGGAAAGTAACTAAGACAGGGGGCTGGAGGGTGTAGCTCAGTACCAGAGCTTGTGCTTAGCAATCGGAAAGGTCCTTAGTGCAACCCATATGATCACCAAATACAAAAAAAAAAAAAAAAAAAAAAAAAAAAAAAAAAAAAAAAAAAAAAAAAAAAAAAAAAAAAAAAAAAAAAAAAAAAAAAAAAAAAACCACACACACACACAAAAACAAGATAAATTGGACTTCTTATATCATATGCAAAATTGAGACAAAATCATTGAAAAGACTAAGAATTGGAGCTCAACTTAGAAAATTCCCACAAGAAAATTTAGAGTTCATCTTTGTGATCTCAGATTAGCAATGGTTTTGTAGATGTGACAACAGAAGCCTGAGACACGCATGTACAAACACACACACGTGCACAAATACACACACGCACGCACACACACACACACGTGCACAAATACACACACGCACGCACACACACACACACACACACAACAAATTTGACATTATCCAAACACTTTTGAACTCCAAAGTACAACTATT
Organism: Myocastor coypus; assembly: GCA_004027025.1. Taxonomy (NCBI): domain Eukaryota; kingdom Metazoa; phylum Chordata; class Mammalia; order Rodentia; family Myocastoridae; genus Myocastor; species Myocastor coypus. The sequence continues at coordinate 5,227 of PVJA010012360.1, read as the reverse complement.
AAGAGAGTAAAAAGACAGCCACAGAATGGGATGAAAATTTGTTTAAAATATATATATATATATATGAATATATTATCAAGGACTTGTATCCAGGATATATAAGGAAACCCAATTTAAAATCAGAAAAATCTGCATAGACATTTATTCAGAGAAGCTATACAAATGGTAAATAATCACACGAAATAATGCTCAAAGTTATTAGCTATCAACAGAGATATAAAACAAGATGCCACTTAGGACAGATAATTCCAAGTATTGACAAGGATATGAAGAAAATATAGTGTTAATAGGATTGTAAAGTGATGCAGTTGCTTTGGAAAACTGTCTAGCAGTTTCTAAAAATGTCCAACGTAGAGTTAGCATGTGACCCAGAAATTCTGCTCCCAGATACATACTTAAGAGAAATGAAAAAATGCCCACACAAAAATGTTCATAGCAGCATTTCATAATAGCAAAAAACTAGCAGCAACCCAAACATCTACCTACTGAAAAATGGATAAAAAAAATGTTGATTGGCATTTAGAAATGAAAAATAGAGTAGTGATACATTTTACATCATGAATGAATTTTGAAGCCATTGTATTAAACAAAAGAAGCCACAAAAAGGCAACATGCTGTGTGATTCCATTTATATATAATGTCCAGAACACACAAATCTGTATGGACAGAAATAGCAGGGATTCATGAGGGTGGAGGGGATTAGGGGAGAAAACGTGATTGCTAATGGGTACAGGTTTTCTTTTGGGATAAAATGATCTCAAATTAATTGTGGTGATGCTTGGCAACTCTGTGAGTCTAGTAAAAATCATTTAATTTTATACTTTGAGTGAGTGAATTCTATGGTATTTGAATTATGTCAGTGAAGCTGTTATTTTAGAAAAAAAAAATGTCAAGCTGGCCAGATAGCTCAGCAGACTACAGCGCCTGCTTAGGCAGAGCGCAGCGGTCAGGGTTCAATATCCAGAGTGCTATGGCAGCCCCGCACCCTGGGGCATGCTACAGTGGCAACTGGGTGTGGTGGTGAGCACCTGTAATCCTAGTGCTTGGAAGGCTGAAAACAGAATTACTACAAGTCCAATCTATATAGTGAAACTCTATAGTCCCCGTAGACCCTCTACCAAATTAAATAAATAAATAAATAAATAAATAAATAAATAAATAAATAAACTGCTACCTTAAGGTTGTAGTGAAGTAGCCTGGAGTAAAGAGAATAGAGAGCAGGAGGTACGGTTATCCTAGTAAAAGAGAAATGGCTCCTACATCTATTCCTGGGGGGTGAAAGGGAGTGCAGGAAATGAGGGTGGAAACAGAAAGTCCTGGAAAACTTAAATTACTCGCAAGAGTGGCTCTGATCTTACCCTTCCTGATAGCACTAGTATTCAGCACAGAGAAAGTACAGCACAAATGTGTCGCAGTTGATTGAATGAATGGGACAGTAAGTGAATAAGTGAACTGAAGAATCACCTCCAAGTATCTAGTAATAGAGCTGAAGCTGGTTGACATCTCCCAACCCCTAGTTAGCTAGAGCTTTGTATGATGGCATTCATATTTTTTTAGCAGTTACATTTGTTTAAACTGTTTTGTTGGCCTTTTTTAGTATGTACCCTTCTAATAAGTGTGTAATGGTATCTCATTGTTTTACTTTACATTACTCAAGTGATAACAGTGAATATCTTTCTCAGGTGTTTACTTGCCATATGCAAAGACTGATGATAATAATTTTTAAAAACTATTCCAGAATTGCTTCAGCAAATGGCAAGAATGATAAGTGTGGTCAAAATGGGGAGAGGCTATTTTGAGAGGGATTAATGGCCATGTGTCTTGTACTATAATGCATTTTTGCCTATTTTAATTTAAACATCCACCTTATTGTTTGATCACATCCATGCATATATTCATCAGTATTCCCTGCTGCCATCTAATACACTTCACATGCTGTTGCAGCAGTCTCTTACCCAGCCTCCCTGTTCCCTGCTTGGCGCCTTCGTAGCCACCCTCCGTGCCCTCCCCACATAGCCTCTTTATAGCACCAGACCCAGGTTCCTAAGTAGACCCTTCATCAGATCTTAATACTATCAAAACCAGCCTGTGGTTGCCTCATGCTTAAAGGTAAAATGCTTTAAATGGTCCACAAGGTCTTGGGCAGGGTGGCTTCCTGCGGCCTCCCTGCCTGCATCGCCCGCTTTCCTTCTTTCCCTCTCACCCAGCTCTGGCTACGTGAGCTTCCTTGCATCACCTACCTTCCCACTCCAGGGATTTGGGGCTCAATGTTCACTTTGCTGAGACACTGTTTGGAACCCTGGCTCACTAGACTAATGTCTGCAAGTCATGGCACAGACATATGTCTCAGAGCTCTTCCCTGATGTCCTCTTTTGAAAGCAGAGACCCTTCTCTATGTGATTCATTTTTGTATGCTGTGTTTTGGTGGCTCGCATGCAGCTAGGATCTCAGTAGTTGGATGAGTGGGTAGGAGGTCATGATTTTCCACTCCCCAAAGTGGACTGCCTGTGCTAAAATTCTCCTTTGCTACCTACTGCCTCAGGGGTTCTCAAGCTTTCTAATGCTGTGACCCTGCAATACAGTTCCTCATGTTGCAGTGACCCCAAACCAAAAAATAATTTTGGTGGCTACTTCAAAACTGTAATTTTGCTACAGTTATGATTCAGAATGCAAATACCTGATATGCATTATGTATTCTCATTGCTACAAATCAAACATAATTTAAACATAATGATTAATCACAAAAACAATATTTAATTATATATTGAAAAAATAGCTATTACTAATTCCAATAAATAACATTTCACCATGGCTTAGCATGGGTTTAAATATGTATTTTCCAATGGCTTTAGGTGACCCTGTGTTTTGGTTGTTCGTCCCCCACCGGGGTCGTGACCCACAGGTTGAGAAATGCTGTATTACCTGGTAAGCTAGAATAAATAAATTAATATATCTAAGCCTAGGTTTCTTTCTTTAAAAAATTAAGGCAAATACAATTCTCATTTTATGAAGTTTTATAAAATTTGGAGTAATCTTATGTTAACCTCATAGCACCATGCATGATATAATTACCAGGTAAATACTATTTTTTTCTTTATGTATTTGGTACAGGGTCTCACAACGCAGCTCAGGCTTATAGTGATCCTCCTGTTTTCAGCCTCCTCAAGTGCTGGGATTACAGGCCTGTGCCCCCACATCCAGACTCAGCCCACCCCAGCAGCAGGGCCTGGAGCAGTATGCAGGACCAGGGATTGAAACCTAGTCCCTGTGCTTGCCTAAACTGGTGCTTAGTCCATTGAGCTGTCTCACCCAACCTTACCAGATAAATATTAATAGGCACTAGTTTAACTAATACTGTTTGCTACTCTTTTTTTGAGACCAAATCTCACTGTGTAGTTCAGGCTGCCATTGAGCTCACTATGTAGCCCAGGCTGGCCTCAAACTCACAGTGATCCTCCTGGCTCAGCTTCTTGCATGCTAGGATTATAGGTGTGCACCACCACACTTGCCCTGTTATTAGCATTCTTATTTACATTCTTTATTTTTTTTTTCTCACAGCTGATTGAGTTCTACTTTAGCTCTTTTCCAGAGTCATGATAATAACTGAATATAATTTTAATGTGGCCTGCTAGTACAGAGAAGTAGAGATGTCACCAAACTTACATTAATCTTAGAGCAGATACTTCCTTGAGTTGGTTATCAGATGTGTCTCTTTTTGAACTCTTAAAGAGGTTAAATGCAATGAAAATTGCTAATAACAAGTACCTGCTGCCCCATAACTGTGCGGATAAATTTGCATTTACCTCTCTGAAATTTGGCTGCATTATCTTGGGCTCTTGTGACAGCTCACTGAATTCCTGTTAGATCCTGGTTTTGATGTAAAACCCTAAGACTTTGTTCCTCTCAAGTATGTCATAGGCAGGTCTGACCAGCATGTCTGTGCTGTCCTACTGAAAGTCAGTGCAGCACAGAGTGGCCGGAATCCTGTGACTTGGGTCTTAAGACCTCCTTAGAGTTTAATTTGTTGTATTTTGTCTCCCATATGATTTAACTAATGTTTGAGAACCAAATTGTTTTCCTGTTCAAGAACCAAGAATTCTTCAAAATAATCCTACTCAAATTAAAAAAGAAAACATTTATTTCTGTACTTCCTGTGTGTAAGTGGTATGGCACTGAGCACAAGTTTACACTGATGGCCTAAGGCAGAGATTAGACCTTGATGGTCAAGAACTTGAAGTGCCTTGGTAAGCGAGAAGCGTTTGGGAGCTGGCAGGACTCGAACAAGTGTGAAGGAACTAACTCCCCATGGAAGGAGAAAGTAAGAGTGAGCCTGACTTAAATTCGAGTTTGCTTTTCTTTCTTTCTTTCTTTCTTTCTTTCTTTCTTTCTTTCTTTCTTTCTTTCTTTCTTTCTTTCTTTTTCTTGTTTCAGAACCTTTGTTTGCTTATTTACTCATTTTTATGGCCGGCTCAGCCTGCCCCAAGGGCAGGGCTGGCGCAGCATGTGGTGCCAGGGATCGAACCACAGTCCCTGAAGCTACCCAAGCTTTCCCAAGCTTTCCCAAGCAGGCACTTTAGACCACTGAGCCATCCCACCGGGCCCTCGAGTTTGCTTTTGTAATGGCCTAAATTGGGAATGTGAGGGATTAAAATTCATACAATCATCATCTTTTGAGATTTCTCTATTGATTCTACTTGAGCTATCTCCCAAGCTTACATAAATCTTAACTCAGAGAAGATAACTTCCTACTAACCATTAACCTAATAAGTTTTATACTTATTTTATTTTTGTTTTTTAAGAGAGTTATGTTGCTTTTTATCACAGAGCATAAACTCAGTCATGTATATGAGTATTTTCTAAAGTATAGAAATTTTATGTATATATATATATACATATATATATAGCATTACTATGATTGAATATATAGTCAATAAATTTACTCATTAGCATGTGAAAACTGGTAGTTTAAAAGAGCTACAATCAAATATTAACTAAAGCATCAATTTCACACTTAAGAGCTACTTTCTGTGTATATTGAACATATACTCATTAGTGAAATAAACCAGACCTATATGTGTAAATATCGTATACTCTCCCTAATATAAGTACTTTAAAGAAGAAAACAAGAACTTAAGGGCATAACACAGCTGAATGTGTTATGGATTAAACAACGAAGTGACTGGAAGCAGACAAAGCAGAGAACATCAATAGCAAAACCATACACTTA
>PVJA010012359.1:0-52499 GCA_004027025.1 Myocastor coypus | reverse complement strand
AGGGCAGGGCTGGCCCAGCATGTGGTGCTGGGGATCGAACCGCGGTCCCTGCAGCTTTCCTAAGCAGGCGCTTTAGACCAGTGAGCCATCCTGCCGGGCCCCAGTGATTGGTACTTATAATTGTCCTCGTCTCTTTATAAGGTTTAGACATCATTTTCTTTTTATCACAGTCACCTGAGGCCATGCATGTATAAAATAAGTATGGGGACTAAAAGTGTAAGGCAGTAAAAACTGAGAATATAAGAAATGATGTATAATTTAAATCAATAAATACTTTATTTAGTTACTTATCATTGATACTATCAAGTAAGTGTGCAAATATAATCATTTCAGAAATCCTCCCAGGTATGGCCATATAGCCCGGTGATAGCCTTAAGAATCATGAGTTGAAAAATTAACTTGCTCAGAGACATACAGATACTCTGCAGCATAGCAAACCTAGGATTTGACTCACTCCAGCAACTTCCAGGTCAGGTGATTACACATATTATAGCAAACCTGCAGCATAGCAAACCTAGGATTTGACTCACTCCAGCAACTTCCAGGTCAGGTGATTACACATATTATACATTCTCATAGAATTTCTTTATGGACAGAGTTCCTCAGGGAAACCACTAGACTACAAAGATATTAGAGGGCAGCCGATTCCTGAATATTCCTATTCATGCTTGTACTGTTTGAATTGGATGTTGCCATCCTTTGATCTGACATAGAACCTCGGTTCTTTCCTATCACACTCAGGTTTCTATCTCCCTGAGTTACCATGAGGAGGAGAATTCAGATTGTTAGAATGATTTTCAAGCACTGTTATTCAAGATGAAGCATGACTTTTTTTTTTTTTTTTTTTTTTTTTTTTTTTTTTTTTTTTTGTCTTTTTGAGACAGGGTCTCGCTATGCAGTTGAGGCTGGTCCTGCGCTCACTTTTGTAGCCCAGGCTGGTCTCGAACTCGCACCAATCCTCCTGCCTCAGCCTCCCAAGTGCTGGGATTACAGGCGTGAGCCACCACACCCGGCTGAAGCATGACTTTTAACTTTCTAATTTTAGGACATAAACAGAGGCTTTGAATTCTCTAGTCAAGTCTTTTCAAATGCTCAGGATGGTGTCACATAAAGTGAGACTTTTGACAGCCAGGCTTCATATACCAGAACTACTGAGACAGGCAGGTCTAGGTCCTGGTCATGAACGCAGTGAGTAGGTTCGTTGTTTCAGAGACTGGTCACTGACTTTTTAATTCAATCTCTTTATCACCTATACACAACTCTTGTGACCTGGAGAGATGTATTTCTGTTATCTCAGATGTCTTATATTCTTTGCATTTAGTAAATGTTGTAAAGTCCTACAGATACAAACATATACTTACATACATATATAATTAATATTTATTCACATATATGTATTTCATAGTTTTCTACAAAAATTTAGTCAGTTTAATTTTACAGATTATCATGATGTTTGCTATTTATCCACACATTTTACTTAAGGAAATATATTTTCTAACTACCTCACCCTTTGCTTAGGTTAGGTCTTTGTAAAAGTGGAAAAACTGGAGCAAATTGAGTGTCACTCAAGAAAGTAAACTATGTTAATTAATATGAGCAACACTACAGCATCATTAATTGTATGCTGAAATTGGGTGAATTAATTTCATCCTACATAGTACATGCTTAATTATCCCCATTAACTAGACTATATTGCAATTTTGTAAAAATACACTGATCTAAACACTTGGCCAGCTAATACCATATTTAGCTTAAGCAAATATTTTATTTATATAACTTATACTTCAGAAACAGTTACTCTCACTATAAAAATTCAGAAGAAAACAAAGCTAGTAAAGAAGCAGGTCATTTTTTAACATGCAGTGCTGTCTGTGATAAAATTTGAAGGAACTAATCTCCACCCCACCCCCCATGGGATCCGGGTTCAAACTCATGATCTTGCCCTTGCCAGGCAGGCCTTTGTGCCACGGAGCTATCTCCCCAGCCCCGAAGGAACTAATCTTAAACATACTTTATCACCATCAGGACCATGCCATAATCATATAAAATTGTGATCTGGTGGAAACACTAAAATAATAAACAAAATGTAAGACTGGCCAAAGCTGAATCTCAGGAGATGATAACTCAGGAATAGGGCACACAGAAATTAGCAGCCATGCACTTGCTGCATGTGATTCTGAATTTGGAATCTTCTGAATTCGATGTACCGGACTGTGTACAGCTGCCCACAGCAGCAAGAAGAGCATATTTTCATGCTCGATACTTGCGTATATGAATATTTACTTTCCAAAAGTGCCCCCACCCTTCTTTGCGCCTGCATCTTCATTTTGCCCTTCCACATGCAGTAGCTTCCTTTGCCAAGGGCAACACAGATGGCTTCTGACAGCCAGTCAGCACAGGGTGCTATACCAAGACTCATTAGGAAGGATGGTTGGTATCATGTCCAGGTCAGGAAAAGGGTGAAAATTATTTTTGTGTAGCATCTCTATTTCTTTTGCAGCTATTTCAACACTGCAAACAGGTGCCTGCCTTGTGTATACTAGGCTACAGTGTACTAAGTTAAATTGGCCTTTTTTAAACCTGGTATCACAGTCTTACTTTCAGCATAACTTAGGTGGAAAACGATGTGGTTAACACTTCCTTATTTAAAATAGACTTCAAACTGAACACCATGATGCGTTTGACTAATTCATAATAATCTCCACTTAAAGGTTTCTCTGTACTGATTTATCTAAGTTAAAATATGCTGGTTTAAATTTTTTAAATTATGCATGTTATTACAGCACAGCTGCTGAATCCTGTTGTTTATGGTCCTCTTCAACAACACAAAAACTAGGAATCTTTACAATTAAACAGTTCCATAAGCCTTGTTTAATTTCTTCTGGGTGTTGAAGATACTGTTTTCAATACAGGTCCTTCGTCATACAAGAAATGAAGGAAATTGAGGAAGGTAAAAATACAAATATTTCTGATGTGAGCAACAAAGACATAAGCTTTTAAACTGAATTAAAAAGCAAAGACTGAGCCGGGCATGGTGGCTCATGCATGCCTGTAATCCCAGCACTTGGGAAACTGAGGCAGGAGGATCGATGTGAGTTCAAGACCATCCTGAGCTACCAAAGTGATCTCAAGGCCAACCTAAACTGCACATGGCGACCCTGTCCCAAACAGACTAAATAAATAAATAAATAAATAAATAAATAAATAAATAAATAAATGCAAAGACTGAGGACCTGTGAGATAGCTCAGTGGACTAAGGCACCTCCTCAGGCACGTTTAGGCAAGTGCAGGGACTGAAGTTAGATCCCTGGAACCACAGGCCATGCCAGTCCTATGCCCAGGGCAGGCTGAGCCAGCCAGAGTCCTGGCATGGTGCTGCACACCTATAATATCAGCTCTGCAGAGGCTGAAAGCAGAAGGATCACCATGAGTCCAAACTACACAGGGAGACCCTGCAATAACCAAATACATTTTTTTTAAGATTTATTTATTTTATTTATTTATTGTTTCACAACCTTTGCTTGTTTATTCACTCATTTTTATGGCCGGCTCAGCCCGCCCTGAGGGCAGGGCTGGCGCAGCATGTGGTGCCCGGGATCGAACCACAGTCCCTGAAGCCACCCAAGCTTTCCCAAGCAGGCGCTTTAGACCACTGAGCCATTCTGCCGGGCCCAATAACCAAATACATTAAAAAAAAATAAAAGAAGAAAAGACATAGCCAGGCATGTGGCACACACCTGTAATCCCAGCACTTGGGAGGCTGAGGCAAGAGGATTGATGTGAGTTCAAGACCAGCCTGGACTACAAAAGTGAGCTCAAGGCCAGACTGAACTGCATACTGAGACCCTGTCTCAAAAAGACAAAAAAAAAAAAAAAAGACAGCATAAAAGGAGAGATACCCCAGTATAGCTCAATGTTTCAGTATAAATATATTTGTATATATTGTTATGAAAATGTATTGAACGTACTATATATTAAATGATAACTACAATGTAATCATCACAAAAATATTGATCATTTAATAAACCCACAGTAGGAAGCTTCTTTTATTTTCTTGCTCATGTTATGCACACTAAAACACATTTAGAGTTTCTTTTAGGAATTCAAACATGATTTTAAAGAGAAAATACCTCAGAGGTGAATGTTTATGTTTCTTTGAGCAACTTAAAAACTGAAATTTAATTACATTTGTTTTTTTCTTGCTTACACTTTTGTTTTCTGTTAATCTGTTTTGGCCAGTGTTGAGTGGAGAAAGTCTAATTCTCTCTAAGCATGTTGTAAGGTCTTCTCCTCTTTTGCTAATCTTTACTTTTGCTTATCAGTGACATGAAATTACAAAAATCAATTCTTTATCTGCTATATTTTGTTTTGATCACTGTATGCTCATTACTTCCATTTTAGCCAAAAGCTAAAGTGTGTTATCTATAATTTGGGGAAACTAAATTTTTTCCAAAAAGGAAATATATGTTTTAAAACCTTTAAAAAGGAGGTTTTAAAACCTCCTTTCTATACAAGCCTGCACTTCAACTATGCAAAATAACTTGTTTAAAGTGAACCTATCTACTTACCAGTCAGGAATGTCGTTACTTTAGTTAGTCTGTGTAAACTATTCATGCTCCAACTGTCCACCTATCATCTAAGTCGTTGCCTCAGATGAGGGACTGATTTAAGCCCTGACATTGCATCTATGAGCAAAACTGAGTTCTTTAGTTTGTAGAACTTCTATTATTCTCATAGGAGAAACATTAATTCAATTACATGTCAGTTTTTTTATTGTGCAAAATTTGTAGAAGAAATGAGCAGAGGCTTCTTTAGATCTGTAGAGCCCCAACATTCATTCACCTTTCAAATATCTGGATTTAGGAACTATACCCTTATCTCCGTGCTACAGTCTGAATATGCTACAAATGTAGCCTGAAATCAGGCTGTCTCACGTTAGAGATGCGGTTCCACTGCTTATCCATGAACTAGTTATACAACTTTTCTCCTTAAAGAGAAGAAAATAATGCCCTCATTCTATGTAGCAGATGGATGAAGTATATAATATAAAATTTTAGATCATTAAAAATGCCTAAGAACTCATTCTAATCAGGCCTTATTCGTACCACTTTGTGTTTCTTCTGATGCTTACTCCTTTTTGTCCACTTCTTAAATTCATAGCATACACTTCAGTATGTCTCCTCTTCCTATTTGAACACACTCTGAAAGTGTAACATTTCTAAATAAGCCTCAGTATCTGTCTTCAAGGACCCCACAAAATTGCTTTTTGTTTCACATTTCCATTTAGAGCTGGATAGAAAGAAAGTCTCCTATTGTATTAAAATAGATATTAGGTGCAATTTTATGTCCATTATCATGCTTGCTTTTAGCTGTAACTGTTTTTCTTTATGATAGTCATGAAATAAAATAGTCATTATCTTGTTTTATTTTTTTAAAGATTTTAAATGCATCATCATCCTTAAAACCTTATAGTTAATGTTTTCCCGAAATGGATTAACTTCACCATACTCTTACATTCTTAGTCATAACATCTAATTCTTCTAGGTTATAGCTTTTCTTGCTTTAAGTAATTTTTGTTTTGTTTTGTTTTGTTTTGTTTTGTTTGTATTTTAGGAAAGGGTCTACAGGGTGTTCGGGGTTTCACTACTAGATCAGACTCCTATTGATTTACCTGTTCACAGCCTCCCAAGAGCTGGGATTACAGGCATGCACCACCACACCCAGTCTCAATTTCCCTCTCAGCACACCCCAGGGAGAAACCAGCACTGCAGGGGCACAGATCGAAAACTCCTGGCCCCTGTGCCTGCTTGCAGGCACTTTAATCTGCTGAGCTATTTATCCAGATAAGTAAAATTTTATGTATATATTTTTGCTGTTTTTCCAGTATATATTGATATCTGTAATATTGGAGTGTTTGCACCTGAAATGTGATAATGTGGGGAAAACAAAACAAAACATTGAGATGGAATTCTATTCTACTGGGTCTGTTTCTTTCTAACTACTACACAGGCCTTCCCTAACTACTCCAGACACCAGTTATGTTCATCTCTAAAGTATAAGATTTTTCAAAACTTTATATTACTACGAGATTTTTAAAATGTCTTTAATACAGGGTCTACAGGGTGTCACTACACGGATTGGACTCATAGGGATCCTCCAGTTTTCAACCTCCCAAGTGCTAAGATTATAGGTGTGCACCACCACACCCAGTCTCAATTGCTGTCTCAGCAAGCCCTGGGGGTGGGACTGGCGGACATGCTGGGTATTGAACTTGTATTAGTGTTTTCAAAGCCTTGTTTCCAGGGTTTCTTTGAACTCTGGGACTATATCAAGAATCTTCAGGAGGGCTGGTGAGATAGCTCAGTGACTAAAGTGCAACATTAGGCAAGTTTAGGTAAGCTTGGGGACCTATGGTTGGACCCTGACACCACATGCGCGCTGGCCCCCCTTCTGGGCGTGTTGACCGGGCCACCTAAACCAGGTGTGATGGTGCACACTTGTAATCTCAGCACTGGGGAGGCTGAAAATAGGAGGACCACTTTGAATCTGAGCTGCATAGTGAGACCTTGTAACAACCAAATACATTAAGGAAAGAGTCCTCATGAATAGCTTCAACTGGGACTCTGAGTTAGCAGGTTTCTAATTCTTTTATCTGAGCCTTAAAGTAATTCGTCTATAAGCCTTGGTCTTGGGATTCCAAATACAACATAATATAAAGAGAATTTTGAGAGAGGTGTAGTAGACTGTACCTGTAATCCTAGATCTCTGGGAAGCTGAGGTAGGAAGGATTTTTTTTTCTATTTACCTAATCAATTTAATGTTTTATAGAGGCAGTTTTCAGTCAAGATGAACAAGTTTATTATGCTTGTTGTAATAAGGAAAATGATATTTACTGTTATGTAGCCTATATCATAACAACTACATACTAAAATGTAGATTTTCCAAATGACTTTTGATTTTATCTTTCCAGGAGAAATTCAGTAGTGGACAGAGAAAAATACTTAATATTAATTAAAATAACAAATATTTTACTTGTTCTGGAAAAAAAATATGTTTTGACTATCTTAAGCAGAAAGCAACACACTATTAGAATATTTTGCAATGGGCTGAAATCAAGTGATGATGTTTATGAGTTCCACTGACTGTCAATGGGCACATTTTCAAAATCAAGTCATATGTAGAAACTAACTTAAAAGGTAAGAGAAAAGTTGATGATTACACCTTTAGCATTTGAAAGAATGGCTCTTGCTGATTCCTGAAACAGTTTAGGATTAGAAAGCTGTATATCTACTCATATCAAGCATGGTTATCCATAATTTATGTACAGCTTTCACTGCTTAATTGTCATTACATTCAGGTCAAGATCCTCCACAAACAGAAGCTACTTTTACTAATTCGGGTGTTCCTAGACCATTTTCAGAAAGGAGGTTCCTTTCACCTTACTCATAGTCCAAAGAAGAATGTATACATAAGCTAATAAATCAGTCTCTAAGACCACTGATGACTGATGAGTTTAACCTCTGAGAAGTAGTATGGTGATTTTCATAGGCAATCTTTGTGCCTTCATTTTTTTGGTGAATTTTGGATTTTCATTAACTTAGGATTCCTTTTAAAAAACCGTATCCCATTCTGGTTTGCCTTAGTTAGTTAGTTAGTTAGTTAGTTACTTGGTTAGTTAGTTAGTTTTAGTTTTAGGGCAAAAGAGTAGGGAATGGAGAAATGAGCAAATGGAAGTTAAGGCAGGTCCAAGGTCCGAGTAATCTCAATAAGTATGCCCATTATGTTTTGTAAACATGAACTAAGGTTAATAATATCAAGAGGAATGAGAAAGGACGAAGGGGGCTAGAGGAGGGCAAAGGGATTAAAAATAGAAGCAAGCTGCGTAATGTTCATGCACCAACTCCTCAGAATAATTGTGAAAGGCATGTACTGCAAACATGTACAAATATTTTTTTTAAATCATGTCTATATTCTGAATTGCTGTGTCTTTAGTGCTTAGAATAAAGTCTAGGACGTTTGAGGTGTTTAATGAGCAATTTTTAAATGAATCATATTTTACAAAAGTTCTTTATTATCCTCATAATAAGTGCCTTTGTTTTAAAAAGCAGAACACAGGGTTGGCCAAAACAGCTCAGCAGATTAAAGTATTCACAAGCAGGTATAGGGGTCAGGGCTTTGTCAGGCCTGCTATGTCTGTTTTGCCCCCTGGGCACACTGAGACAGTAATTGAGATTAGGCTCGGTGGCACACACAAGTAATCCCAGTTCTTAGGAGGCTGTAAACAGGAGGATCACTACAAGTCCAATCTAATAGTGAGACCCTGAACACCTTGTGGGCCATTCCTATAAATAAATAAATAAATAGCAGAATATAAGTATTAAGAATCTTCTCAATTATGGAAAAATGCTACTCAGATTATAACGTTTCAGTTTTCTTTTCTCTCTCCAAATAATTTCATAGTCATTGAAGTATTACTGACATCCATTTATGCTATAACTTACAGACATTCTTCTAATTTATGGATAATTTTATTCTTAGGCAATTAGAAGAGAGTGTTTAATAAAACAGAAAAAATGTAATCCCTCATGGCCATATATATTATACATACAAGTTCATATATTTTATACCCATAATATATAACATGCATAAATATGCATACAATGAAAATACATTAAAGCAAACAAAGCTAAGGCACTTGAGTTACAGCATCTCAGCGATCCAGCGTGGGGATGGGATCTTCTCTTTTTCTACTATCTTCAGATAGGTTTTTCAGATATGCTGACATCTTTCCTGCTGGAGGAAACCAGGGAGAGGACTGCTTGGAGAACTGGCAAGAACCGGAGCAGAGTTTTCCAGTTCCTTGAGAACACAGGCTTGCCATGGGTTATAAAATTGCAGCCCATGGGCCCTTCTTTCCTGCCCTGATTCCCCTTCCCTTCTTCACCTGCTCTTTTATCCAGTGCACCAATTGCTTTGTAACTTACACTTTAATTTACTTTTAATATTTTTTGTGTACTTCTTCCCACTACAGCAGAAATCCTACGAAGGGGGACAATTGCCTGCCATGTGCCCAGAGTGCCTAGCACAGTATTCAGCTGCCAGCTGGTGCTCAGGAAGTCTTCACTGTATCCATTGTCTTTACCCCTGGGAACATAATATGATTATTTTCTAGACATTTTATACGGTTCAATATGGTATAGTAGCATAAAGCTAAGATGAAGTGAAGATCGTGGTCACGTATATAATCATCTTATAGACCAAGGAAAGTAATTGGAATTTCTTTCCAACTGTTGTAAGAAATTGAGGGTCGAGAGCCGGAAGATGAAACAGTCTTATTCATATGCTTACAGATGTCATGGTCTATGTGGAGGCGAGCTGAGAAAACATAGACACAGCCCAGTTTCTCCATCTAGCACCCTCCCACCAAGAGGACAGTTACACAGCATGCTAACGGCCTCACTTACACACATCTTAGGAAAAGGCTACAACTAAACCATGCACCATGGTAGAGCAACCAATTTGCAGCTGTGGACTGAAAAGGTGGCATTTGAGCTGGATCCCAAATAAAAACACAAAGAAAATTCTAAGTAACAGAGAGGTGGCTGAGAAAGGGACAAGATCCACACAATCTACTCAAGAAAAAAATAAATGTGAACATTTAATACTTTTTTAAAATGTGTTTAGTACAGGGTCTCACTAAAAAGATTGATCACTACACAGTAGTGACCCTTCAGATTTCAACCTCCCATGCACTGGGATTGCAGGTACATGCCACCACACCCAGTTTCAATTGTTGTCTCAGTGCTCCATGGAGAGGGTCTGGCATGGCACACCAGGGATCAAAGCACAGTCCCTGCATCTGCTTAAGCAGGCACTTTAGCGCCCTGAGCTATCTCACCGGCCCTTGAACATTTAGATTCTGAGTAAAGCAAGAGAAAGGCAATAACAGTGAGTGCTTCATATGCACAACACACTCCTGAGTTAAAAGCAATTTTTATCCTCACTTTTGAGAGAAAAAAACTGAGACTCAGGAATAATAATTCAAAGTTTACCTATCTAGAAATTAAAAGGGACATAGCCTTGAATTGGTTTAAAACTAAAGCTTATGCTTTTAAGTATTATACTGCATTTATGACTTAATAATAGTATAGCCAGAATTCAAAAATTATTCAATTCTTTGCACAAAATCAGTTAAATCAGATTAACATTTATTGTGCATGACTATGACTCCCAGTTTTGGTAAAAAGCAATTCAATTGTGCAGCTAAATACATGCCCTTTTTATATTGAAAGACAGCATTTGCAATAAGAAAGCCTACATTTGTTAGAAATGTGAATATTTATTTTTCTTTCATTTACTTACATATGGTGTTAGCTACAATGAATATAATTTAAGGAAATTAATATATGCCCACAATAACATAATAAACTACCAATTCTTTGTCCTTATAGACTTCAAATCAGCACACAGCACAATTATAACTTACACATAGTCTTTCAGGCATGTATATTCCCAGGTAAGAGGCTGCAATCTGAAACATTTTTAATGATTAAATGTTAATATGTTCACAATGAAGTTTCACTTAATGTCATTTTTTTCAAAGCTTCTTAATCTTTTTCCTTTTTCAATTATGCAATCTAAAATTATACTCATTCAGTGATGCAAAATGATCATATAACTTTGATTTAGAAGAGGTCATCGGCATTAAAAAGAACACAAATGAAATTTGATAGAGTAAAAGAAGTGTAATGATAAACTTCTTAAAACAAAAATATTAGCTAGCAGATGTAAGAATAAGCTTGACCAGAAAGGCTGTATGGCTCGTGGATTGCTTCTTTTTCCTCTCCTTCTTGGGTATCTAGAGACGAATACCTTCAGGATCTTCTGTCTTGGTCCAACCATGAACTGAACCCCCTGGAAACACAAGCTGCCTAAACCTCTCCTTCTGTAAGTTATATCAGGTAATGCATTCCAGCAATGGGAAAAATAGCGATATGATTGCACTGTGTTCAGTTCTTCTGTTTACATTTGTTTTGACATGCACTTAAATTGAGCTATTATTCCTATCTTTTCACTGAAGTCAATGTATACATTCCTACACTGAATGATCTGTTCTCTGTCTTCATCTTAACTGACCTCTCAGTAATATTTCCTACAGCTAATCACTTCCACCTACTTGATTCATGTGAAACTGCAGGACTTTAGGGAATTTATCACTCTTTTGGTCTTGGTCCTACATATCCTTCTATGCAGGAGTCTCATTTTCAGAACACAAGAATGCCCTGGATTGGATTTCTTAGATATTTACATCAGTTGTTCAGTACCTTTTCCCACTCTCTAAATTTCCAGTCTTTGTGTAATTTTGGTCTCAAGATTTAGATATCTACCAATCCATGTGACAGCATTATTTATATAACTATTAGAAACCTCAGACTCAACATAATAAAGCTTAACACTTAAGTTTTTCCCACATGCAAGCTTCCTCATCTCACTTGGTGACCATTATTGTTGTCCTTACCCCAAAATTTAAACATCTGCTCAGGCCATGGATCCCTTTCAGTTGTCCTGGATTCCTTTCTGTGTTTTTTTTTTTTAATTTAGGTTTGGTGCATTAGGAAAACCCAAATGAATCCATACAATTAAAATAAGTAGCTCACCAGATAGCAATTCATTTAAAAATTATTTTATGTAATTAGCATGTAATTTTGACTTATGTTGCAGCTTATGTGGTGGTATATATTTCTCAAAATAAGTACATCTATTAAAGGATTTTATAAAAGTCACCACAATACTTGGCATGTAATATCACTTGATATATGATAAATGCAGTTATTTTTATTATTCAATAAAAAAGTAAAACAGTGATCAATTTTGTTCTGTATAGAAAATTCTTGGAAAAAGTAGAATCAAGACTGAAAGAATAAGCCGGATGTGGTGGCACACACCTGTAATCCCAGCACTCAGGAGGCCGAGGCAGGAGGATCAGTGCGAGTTCAAGACCAGCCTGGGCTACAAAAGTGAGCTCAAGGCCAGCCTGAACTGCATAACAAGACCCTGTCTCAAAAAGACAAAAAAGAAAAAAAAAAAAAGAAAAGACTGAAATAATACTTTTGCCACAGTGGCAACATCTGCGACCAAAGAATCTTGATGAGTAATGTATAAACTGGCATTAAAGTTGCATTGCTCTATGCAACACTTTTTGCCAAATATCACTCTTGTTACTATCGTCTGGCTTTTAAACTTTAAACCTGGGCTTCTAAATGCAGTGTCCATCCATCTAAATTACTATTTTTTATTAGTTATTTCACAATGTGATCCAAAAAGCCCATGTACAAAAATGACCTGGATACCAATTCTTCACTTTTTCTCATCTATCATTACATCTATTCCTTTTGACATTATGTAAATAGTGTTAAGTGGACGAAGATATTCAGAGGTCAAGCTCTTGAAATGTTACCGGATTATGGCGGGTGCTAGGCTCATTGCTGGTCTAATCTACTAAGCTCATAGCTGACCTGGTGGAAGAGACACACCACTAGAAGGATGACTTTTGTTTTGCTTGAGACATGCTTTTTTTTTTTTTTTAATTTTAATGTGTTATTTTTCCTAATGCTCTGTCAATGACTACAGAAAGATGAATACATCTGTGTGAACATTTGGCTGGGTGGATTTGTGGAAACATACAGAGCAGTGTGTTTCTATAGCTAAAAGCCATCTACTGCATTATATTTTAAAACAATTTAAACTACTGAGAAGCTTATTTTAATAAAATTATTATAGATAATCAAAATATCAGCATTTCATAACAGTTTCTTCATTCATCCACCCAAATTTTTCTTATTATATATCAAGAACCACATTCAACTTAAACTTCACATGTTAGACATGTCCCTACTAAGATAAAGAAGTTTTTAAATTTTAGCATTATTAAGTCAAAATAATATATCAAAATCTAATTCAAAAAAAAATGAGAGAAACAAAACAAGTGGGAAAAGATTTTGTGATTATTTCTCAAATAATTCCTTATTCTATGTGACACCCTGTACTGGTCTTCATGGCGATATACTAGAAGTTTTACAGTAGCTGTAACTTTTCCACACGTGGTAACATAGCTTATCTTATATCAAATTTTAGGCAGAAATTATACCTTATGATATTAAAAATATAAACTAGGTAGTTGACACTGAGATTTATTTGCCCCATGATACATAATTCTTATTCAGAATATCTTAAAACTTAGAGACAGATAAGACACCGAATGAAAGTACAAGTTTCCTCAGAGAAAGATTTGCCTAATACTAAAAGTCTAATTTTGTTAACAAATGAAAATTGGTTAAGAGACCAAGTGTAGTGGCATTCACCTGTAATCCCAGAGTTTGGGAAGCTGAAAACAGGAGGCTCACTAAGAGTTCAAACTTTGTAGTGAGACATTGTAGATCCTGAACTAAATACATTAAAAAATATAGTTTATACTTAACATGGGTTTACTCAAGGTGGAATTTAACATATAATAATCTGTATGTAGTTCAGTATTATAAAATAAGACCAACAGTGCTAAAACAACTCTTTTTTTTTTTTTTTGTCTTTTTGAGGCAGGGTCTCACTATGCAGTTGAGGCTGGCCTTGAGCTCACTTTTGTAGCCCAGGCTGGTCTCGAACTCGCACCGATCCTCCTGCCTCAGCTTCCCAAGTGCTGGGATTACAGGCGTGAGCCACCATGCCCGGCACAACTCTTATTTTTATAAAAATCCCAATTTAGGAATTCTTTCAAGTGTTATTTTGAAAATCTGAACTTTGTATACCTCTAATCATGGAGAATGGTCAATGAGCAAATAGCATCCTGCCCTGTAGTTTAAGATATGTTTAATACTTTAAGGGCTGGGGAAATAGCTCAGTAGAACAGGCACTTGCCTGGCCAGTGCAAGGGCCTGAATTCAATCCCTGATCCCGCAAAGGAAACAAAAAGCAAATCTAGCAATAGACATATTTCACAACAGGAGACAAACTTGAAACACAATAAAGTAATTGTTCTTTTAATCAACTTAATCAATTAATATTCATTTATTAAAGGACAAGAAGATAAAGCCACACCAAAATTTAAATTCTTACCTCTGAATTTTATGCAAGTTAATATTTATAATTTAAGCCTAGAGCAACTTATGGGCTATGAAAATGATAATGCAGGTAAATATTTGTGAAAAATATGAATCATTCAATGAAGAAACAAAGTGAAAATTAACATGAAATAGAATATGGCAAAAATATTCTACTTTAAAATGTGTAACTTAAGTTTTAAAGTCAGAATACATGTAGTGAACTATGTGTTGATATATATTCATACATGTGTATATATGTATATATGCATTCACATATAGTATTATCTGAGTTTATTTTTAAAAAAATTATCATCAAGAAATAAATTAATGCAAATTTCAATATTTTTTCTTGATATAAATGGAAGCTTTTAAGCTTTAGCATCAATATATTCTGTTTTTTCCACCTACAGATCTTGAGAGATTCCAATATATTCTAAAGGAAGTGCTAATTTGTTAAAAACACATTCAGTCAATGATTAGTGAACTAAAAATTTCTCATTCTTAGAAGGAAATCTCTGAAGTATTAATGATTCTTTGTTTTTGAGTTCTCTCATTTCACAATTTCACTGCTAAAATTGACAGCATCTGTTGAACAGAATTTTTCATCTTCAGGTCACTAAATGTACAATTTATCTCACTCTGCTTATTGGCTTCTATTTTAACTGTAACTTCTGTTTTGTACATGCCAGCGAGACTGTGAAAAATTGATGGACCTTGAGATGGGTGTAAAGTAAATTCTAAGTTTTAGCTATCTTCAAAGGGCTGTATTCATTATAGCCTTTAGAACTTGTAATGCAAAATTAAGGACCCAGATAGAGTGAGAGGCAGATAAATAGACAGAGAGAGAGACAGCAAGAGAGAGACAACTAAAGAGAGAAACAATGAGTGAGACAGTGAGAGAGAGAGAGAGAGAGAGAGAGAGAGAGAGAGAGAGAGAGAGAGGCGAGAATGCAACTAGCATTACTTGCTTAGCTAATTTTCATACGACATCCATATGGATTCAGTGGAATGCATTGTCCATCTGTGCTGCCAATTTTATCCCATCTGGCATGACTTATAACTGAATGCTTGCTGACAAAGTTATTTGTTACCCTTCAGAGCTATGATGCAAATTACTGTGAAATCTTCCATCCTCCTTTTCCCTTTTCCTTGCTCTTGTCATCTTTCCTCTTCCTCCTCCTTGTTTTCCTTTCATTATCTCTTTTTCTTTTAAGCATTCATCAGAAACTAACAGTAAATAAGTAGCTCTATCAGTGGATTATTTTAGCTCTTGAATTTCTATCACTATAGAAAATAATTTAGGGGTTGGCAAGATAGCTCAGTGGTCTAAAGTGCCTGCTTAGGTATGCTTAGGCAGTGCAGGGACTGCAGTTCAATCCCCAGCACCACATGCCCAGGGCTAAGCTGGCCAAAAAAAATAGAAAATAATTTAGCTTTTTCTTCAATATTTACAAATGAATGAAAGACAGACCAAGTCTAATTACTTATCTCAAAGCAGAATACATCTCACAATTACTTTGTAAAGTTATCTTTCAGGATACAAAAATTGGGGCTAAATTTTTACATTGACAGAATATAACGTCACAGGCTATTTGTTTTTTTTTTTTTTTTTTTTTTTTTTTTAAGCTAAGACGATAACATACGTTTTAGAAGTCTTAAGAATAATTATTCCAGCCGGGCGTAGTGGCTCACGCCTCTGATCCCAGCTCTCGGGAGGCTGAGCAGGAGTATCGGTGTGAGTTTGAGACCAGCCTGGGCTACAAATGTGAGCTCAAGGCCAGCCTCAACTGCATAGTGAGACCCTGTCTCAAAAAGACAAAAAAAAAAAAAAAAAAGAATAATTATTCCCCAAAGCAGAAGGATGTACTAGATGACTTCTGGGAGTCTATTAAAAACAAACGTCTGGCTGCAGGGTTTTTATTTTATCCATTTTTGAGAAAGTGTAATTTAGTCATCCTTCCAGTTTTCATTTTCACTTGCTTTCTATAAAAATTCATGTGTTTGAAAAGACCAGAATTAGACTGTAGAGTTAATATTTTAATTTACTTGTCCTGGTACATCTTGAGGTTTTTTTAATGATCTATTTGCAGCAAATTAAACACATCAGTTCCATCTTATATATTAGACATTGATACTGTGATCTTATTAAATATCATTTCATGTGTAGTGTTTCACTTTTTTTTCTTACTCTCGAGTTAATGCTTAAAATAGTTTCACCATAAATTGAATCAATGAGACTAAGAATGAAATTCTTTGACAATTTACTCTTGAAAAGATATCTGGCAACTTAAAGAAAGGTGTCAAAACATACTATCAAATGTATGAAAATAAATTTACATTTCCTATCTTCTGTGCAGACAAAAATGTTCTAATTTTACTCGGTTTTATAGGAATACAATGTTGATCAGACTAAGCATTTTTACTAATTGCACACAGGAAAGTGTTTAGAATACACCAGAATCTCCCTGTTGCAGTTACCTTCTGGGCCATACAATGCCTTCTTCCATCTTCCAGTCGTTTCATGGCATTACTTACCTTTGCAGACACTTACTCTTCTCTTTGAAAAACCTTCAACATTTTTCTTTTACTGGTGGAACACTGACATGGCTATAAAATACTTTATAGATTGACTCACATGGAATCCCTTGTGTTAAGTCAATTATTGGCGTCTACTCAGCTACACTATAGAGATCTTGCTGGTTAAGTATGTACTGTTAGTAGATGACTTAAGGTTTCCTAAAGTCATAGTGCTTATTTTACGGCAATGCTCCAAGTGTCTGGGCACCTGCCAGGTAACTTGAAGCCTTCTGTAGTTAGTCTTTGATTGCTGCACCATAGACTAAATGAACCAATGAATGCTGGAAGAAAACAGTGAAAAAAGTCAATGAGCAATCCATGTGATGGCGTGGGTTGCTCATTTCTGCTTAAAACAATGATCCTGATCAGGGGTCAAGTTACTCTACTTTCCTAAATTTGAATTTTCTCATTTTTGAAAGTGATATTTCTCCATCCAAATGACGGCATATAGGACAAATGAAGTAGTATTTGTGCATGCCCAACATAGAGCATTTTAGTGCTAGTTCACCAACTCTTCTTAGTTTTCAAGGGATTTACCCCCTTGGAGTCACCTCTAGACCATCTGCCCAAGAGTATTACCACACAAGATGAATTCTTTTAGAGCTGATTTGATTTATATAAACCTTATAAGTGAGCTACTTAATAAGTTTGCATGTTATCTTTTTGAATAGATTAAAAATTCCTTAACGT
This sequence comes from Myocastor coypus, assembly GCA_004027025.1. Classification (NCBI taxonomy): domain Eukaryota; kingdom Metazoa; phylum Chordata; class Mammalia; order Rodentia; family Myocastoridae; genus Myocastor; species Myocastor coypus. Next base: position 35,136 of record PVJA010012359.1, on the reverse strand, counting down.
AGATCTATCTTTTTTTTCCCCCATGGTTAAGAACAATACACGTCTTGGTTTACCAAAGCAAGGTTTTCTTTATTTCTGTTTTTTTAATATAATGACTTATTGTTTTTTAACCCCTCCTGAACATGGTCCAGTTCAATTATAAATTATCTATATGATCAAGTATCATAGCACTATTGGGCCAGTGTATTTTTTTAATCAATAAATACCTTTTTTGAATTTAACAAAAGAAATGTGAATCAATTTTTAAAATTAAAAATAAAACCCAACAGATTTGCATTATGAATGTGGAAAGTTTGATATATGTATATATTTGTGTATGTTCATTTTTCTAAAAAAATTGTTCCAGTGTGTGGTTGTTTGCTTTTGTGGCTTTTTAATTTTGTTTTGATTTCTGAGGCCAGTCTCTGTAATTGTCTGGCCTAAAATACTGTGTATCTCGGGCTAGCCTCTCTTCCCTCCACCTCCCAAGTGCTGGAATCACAGGCTTGTGCCACCTTGCCCAGCTACCAAGTATAGACTAGTTTGCTATACACAGAAATTCTTTTTTTTTTTTTTTTTTATTGTATTTTAGGGAAGGGGCTACAGGGTGTTCAGGGTCTCACTACTAGATTGGACTCATAGTGATCTACCTGTTTACACCCTCCCAAGAGCTAGGATTACAGTGCACACTACCATGCCCAGTCTCAGTTGTCCTCTCAGCGCATCATGGGGATGGGGCCAGCAAGACAGGCCTGGAGATCGAACCCAAGTACCCTGTGCTTGTTTGCAGGAGCTTTAATCCACTGAGCTATTTGACCAGCCCCTACACAGAAATTCTTAAGAGAAACTTTTCTCAGTGAATACTGACTTATCATTAAACTTAATATAATCATCAACATGTAGTATATGAGGAAATGTATTATTTTTTAAAGGATCTGATTACAGGCCTTTCTAGGGCCTTCCCAATGAGCAATAATCCAAGGCCAGTTTTATTTTTATTTTATTTTCATTTTGAGAATGTCTCAGTAGGTGACTAAATGGCCTGGGCGAGGCTTGAACTTTGGATCCTCTTGTCTCAGTCTCCCTTTGAGTTTTTGGGGAGCTACGCTAGCACTAGCAATTTGAAGCCAATTGTGTTTGTGGACTTCATTCTTTGCATGTTTCATTATAAATATAGAAAGCAGATATGTAGAAAATAATTAGATGTGTTTTGCCTGGTACTGTGCTGAAGTTTTCATCTCCTTAATCTTATTTAATTATTACAAACAAGTTGGAGTGAAGCACCCATTCCATAGATGAGGAAATTGAACCAGAGCGCAAGGCTCAGGCCCAGTGAGTATTACATTTCTTCTTTGTATTCTAAGACCATTGTTGAAGCTCTCAGTTTCTAATAAAATCAAAGTGAAAGTGATTTCAAATTATTGTTCTTATGGACTAGAATAATGCTTAATTCAAGCTTATTAGGCATGCAGCAGTATATTCCCTCAGGCCAGGTACATCGAGGCACACGGTATCTGTTAGATGACAAGATAGATCTCTAAGAATTATTGAAAGTATGAAGAGGGAAGGGGAAAGTAAAGAGCAACAAGATTTGTTAGGCATATGTCAGTTCCACACAGTGGATATAATGTTTAGGAATTTCAAACACATACTAAAAGAAAAAGTTGCAAAAAATATTTTCCAGGAAATAAAAAAGTGGGTATTTTTAAAGAAATTGGCTTCCTTACCCCATATTCTTGGCTAAAATGTATCAGCCTTTGGTACTCATAAGGAGAGGCAGCTACATTTCAGAATAGCACCTTTATGATGACTTGCAATAGTGCAGTACTCTGGGGTCTCAGAACTCCAAGGGCCAAGCTTCTGAGCCACTCAAAACACAGTTTCAGTCTTAAAGCAATTCTTTATTGCTTTAATTGTAAGGTAACAAGTAGTTTGCAGAGGCCAAGTGTTTTTCATTGTTAGTTTTCAAGGAAAATGATGATATAGTCTAAGTTCCTAGTGACCAATTATCATACCTTTGTTAACTTCACAAAGCATACAGAAGAAATGAAAGTCCACCAGTAGCACTGTATTTGGAAACTATTTTAAACTATTGTATAAAAATATCACAGGTTTTTCTCCTTTTCCATTTAGGTACTTTTCAGGTTTTTTGTTTGTATTTTTGTTGTTGTTTTGTTTTGTTTTTTGTGATTGGTTGAGCCCACCCTGGGGCAGGACTGGGGCAGCACGTGGTGCCGGGATATTAAACTGCGGTCCCTGTGCTCACCTAAGCTTGCCTAAGCGGGCACCTTAGGCCCCTGAGCTCTCTCACTGCCCTGCATCTACTTACTTTTGAGAACAGTTTCTCAGCAAATAAATCTATACGAAACCCAAAATTGGGATCTAGTATAATTCTGGTATTTTGTTCATTTGATAAAACAAGTCAATTTGTAAAAGAAAATTCCAATGAAGTTGTACAATTCCAAAAATATTTTCCTTTCATATTTAATATTTATCAGGGTTTTAATATCTTTCAATATAATTTTGTGTTAATATCTAAGAATGTATCTCATTCTGCAAGATGTTTTTAATATGATTTCATTGAAAATTTTAGTATGAAACATTTAAAACACATACATACCCACATATATGTTTTAGAGTATTATGTTATTAATAAACTTCAAACATTGATAAGCTTCAAAAAGATAATAAAATGTAGTAAGATAAAATTATGTATAAGGAAAAAAATTGAATGAAATTGAAGGAATAAAAATAATGGTACAAAATTTCCAACTTTGGAGACCTTATCATTAGCTTTTATTTACTTTCTAAAAGGGAAAGTATTAAAATGTGTTGCTATTTATATTTTATTTCATGCATTTAAATGAATATCAATTGAACTTTATTCAATAATTACAATATACCATAACTAAAGATCTTAAAATATTTGTATTTATTGTGCAGAATTTTGATAGCATGATTAAAATTCCTAAAAACTTTGATCTATGATAATGTTTGTATTTATGATAAGCATTTATCTTTATGGTGATGATGTATGATAACTATTTGTTTTATGATGAAGATATATCGCATTTGTGAGTTCCACTTACAAAATGATCTTCATTAAAAAGCCCAGACCAACAAAGTCTGGAAGCACCGTGCTGGCAAATGAACAGACATGGAGCTCAGAGCAGCAGTGAACCCCCACCAAGGTCATTGTGTCCAGGCCCACAGGGCCTCTTAACTCTGAAGGGATGGCATTTCTCTATGTGAAAGAAGTGGGAATGTAGATGACAAGTTTTATTGTTCACCATTTTCTTTAGGCTATTGACATAACCAAAGGAGTCTATCTCTTTGTGAGACTCCCATTCCCTTCCCTAATCCTCCAGGAAGTCCTATTTCCATGATTCCCATAGTGAGGATGATGGACAGTACTGTAGCTTTGGCTTCTCCAACCTCAACAAACCAGACAGGAACTTGTGTCAGTGGCAGTCTTCACACTACAGCAGTCCATTCACTTTTGCTGCCAGGCAGAGAAAGTTCGCTTGTTTAAAAATAAAATACCAAACCAATGGAAAAAGCAGGTAATATAGACAAAATGGGAATGGTTGTATAGACCAGCAGTTGCAGCAAAATTTGGAAAAAGAGAGTAACTGTGAAATGCTTACAGATTAGCACTGTCTCCCTCTTGCTTTTATCAATCACAATTCATACTAATTTACTTTGCTTCATACCAAAGAAATATGAAAAAGCAACCCACGCATTGTTATTGGACCAAATGATTTGGAATCCCTACCTGAAACAAAATAATTTTCTCCTAATGGAAATTCAGCGAATGTATGAGATTATACCAAACATACATGAGATTGTGCTAGAATATTTATTTATTGGCTGTATAACATGAAGCCCAGAGAATTTTCAGGTTTTATGCCAGATTCCATTTGAGAGAAGCAAAAAAGTATAATAATCTATTTGGTAAGCTCATTTTTCCCCGTTTGTAACTTAAGAAACCAAGAAACTCCCACTTTGTCCTTGGGACATTATTTCAACTTGCTGTCTTTGGACAGCATGAGTTCCATGCTTCTGTCACATGAAGGTGTGATCCTTGAGTGTGTGACAGCAAGGACCTAAAGTATCATGTACATCACTGGTCTCTAGATTTTGGAGGCCGCCAACATAGCCCTTTTTCTTTCTTTCTTTCTTTCTTTCTTTCTTTCTTTCTTTCTTTCTTTCTTTCTTTCTATTTTTCTGTACTGGTAGTAGAACTCAGGACCTTGCACTTGCCAGACAAGTACTCGTTTCCCTGAGCTACATCCTCAGCCCCTCCATTTCCAAATTTTGACAAGGAATGTGAGCAAATACTGTGTATCTTAGGAAATAAGGAGAAATAGTTAATTTGAAAAATAGAATAGAATGGCTGCTCAAGTAACTGCAGAAATAAGAAAGCAGAGTTTTTCAAATTTCCTTGCAGTGCTGTGATAATGGTTAAAAGATTAATGGTTTTAACAAATCAAGTGATTTAAATTAGAAAAAAAGTTAAAAATTGTTTCAATGCTCTAAAACAAAGAATGCAGGCTAGAAAAAGAGGCGCAGGAGCCAACCTAAAACAAGAGCTCCTTAAGGAGTTCTGGTCAGGCAGTGGCCAGAGCTGGGCAATATGGTCAACAGGACAAACGATGTAACATGAAATTATAAAGGATGAACGAAGTATGCCTCATATGAATATGTACTGATGCAGTAACTTCCTGGAAAATTAATGAAGGAACTAAGCTTCCTTCAGTGATTTTCAAAAGGTAGAGTGTAATTCCTCCCATTGTTACTAGTATCTTGAGATCACAATAAACTTAGTGGCTATTTCCAAAGTGGAAGGATAGAAAGGTTAAAACAATAGTAATTGTGTAGAATGTAAACATTGTGAGAGCTGCCTATTGTGGTTTGTGCTTAGCTGTCCCCCAAAGCCTCCCGCAGTGGAGAGCTGGCTTCTAGAGTTTATGATTGATTCACAGTCTAATGCTCCGGTTAAGGGTGTGAATGCTACACCCACTGTGGGGCGGGCAGCCTGCGTACAGTGTAGGGAGAGAGGGAAGAACCAGCTTGCTCTCTGCTGCCCTCCCCTTGAGTCTTGCTGCTTTTGTTGTCTTCTGCCATGTGCCACTCTGCTTTGGAGCCAGTCAAGTATGGACTGAAAGTTCTACAAACTGTGAGCTAAGTAAGGCTTTCCTTCCTTAACTGGGCATTTTGTCTCAATAAGAAGAGAAAAGTAACCAAGACACTATAAGTAATGGTTAAAAAATCACTACAGATCCCAGTCCTGCATGCTGCACCTGCTCCCTTCCAGGGGCGCTGAGCCAGAAGGAATCCGCAAGTCTGTACTCTCAGCACTGGGGCAGCGGCAAACAGGAGGATCACTACTTAGTAGTCCGAGCTGTGTAGTAAGAACCTTTGGACATTTTGCATCACAAACAGAATGTGGTGAGGACAGTGGACCTGTTTGGTAGTCTTCTGTATCACACATAGCCCTGGTTCAGTCATGAGGAAAACATTCAGTGAGCGTGTTAGATAAAAGCTTCGGATTGTTGCATTCCCTGTACAATACTGACCGGTACGTCTCAAAATAATCAGGTGATGAAAATCAAGAGGAACCTGAGTAAGCATCACAAAATATAATGGCCAAAGAAATGGACTCAACCAGGAACAGAAAGTGCATGCATGGCAAAACTCATAGGGTTCAAAGAAATCTAAAGGATAGAAAATAATAATTCCAATTTCTTCATTTTGATAAATGTGGTAATGCAAAATGTAGAAATTGAAGAAAATGAGTGAGAGGTATAAGAGAATGCTTTGAGATAACATTAATTTTTCTGTAAATCCTAAATTTTCCTCAAATTAAATTTCAGGTCTTTTTTTTTTTTTCCTTTTTGGGGGGTGCTGAGAATGGAACATAGGACCTTGCACTTGCCACGCAGGTCCTGTGCCACTGAGCTATATCCCTGGCCCCCTGAAAAGCTTCTGTTGTAAAAGTTCTGGCTTATTTACAGTTTCTTATACAATACTTATACAAACATAATTTCTCAAATACAGGTATCATACCTAAGTAATTGACTCACTGTTTAGATTTTCCCCCATCAATACTGTAAACTTGAAGATAATTATAGAAACTAAAGTACAAATAAATATTATTCCACAATCCCCCCATTTCAAAACAGGAAGTCTTTAATTCTGCATAACTATGACAAACACCCATTTTTACTTCATTCTATTGGCTATCTTCCTGCAGTCTCCACCTTTAAACCATGTGTAAATGGAACATTTATTTTTACCTCTAAAAGTTGTCAAATCATCTAATATAATATTTTACATTATTTGATTGAAGACATTAAAATTGAACATGTTTTGCAAGTGGCTCATATATGTACCATCAATATTTTCATATCTCAAGTAAAAATCCATGTCAATAAACATACTTTATTAATTTGAATTATAATTGTATATGAAATAGGGTCCTTTAAATTTAGGACAGTATATAAGGCATTCATTGAGCAATTAATTTTTTAGGTAAGGTGACAAACAGTAATACTGATTGTATTCATATTTGTGATGCTCCTCAAGAGCTTAGAAAATAAAAAAATTACATTACATTCACTAGTAGTTCTAGTATTCTAGTCTTAATTAATTGTATGCATTGCTCTTTAATGCCCAGTTAGCCATATGTTTTGATATATACATTGTGAGAGCTCTTTACTTTTGAAAAAAGCTTTGTAAAAATTCAAGTTGCTATTAAAAAGCCTGGAGATGATTGAGATATCCTCAGAGAGAAGAGGAATAAAGCTGTTGATTCATTGCTAAACGCGGCGTTAAGCAGTATGTGAAGCATGCTTCAAGTTAGTCAGAAGAGGTCCTCTGAATTACACTGTGCGTGCTTCCCTGAAATGGAACTGTGTGTTATTGGTTAAGCAGGATATTTAGCATAATCACTCTGCTAGACTGTGGTGGAGGGAGGTGATTACCACTGAGAACAGACGGGAAGGTCCCCAGCACTGCCAGCTTCTGCACAGGCTCCATTTATCGTTGGTTCTTGCCTTTATCCTTTTGTGTTTCCAATTTTTTTTTTTTTTAAACGCTGTATGTTCTAAAGATCTAGCTGCACAAAAGGTCGGTGGCTGATTCCCTTTCAGCTTAGATTTCAAATGTAGATGAAAGATTCGAAATGCTATCCTTGTGTCTCTAAGAAGGATGGGGCAGATTTTATTTTACCCTCTAGTCTCCCTCAATGCATGCACGGATTTATCCGTGCGCTAAGCTCTCTGCTCTGCATCTGTAGCTCCTAGTGGATTATATTGTCTCTGTGATCAGAAATGATTTTCTCGGATATGAACACCGTTTCTGGCTCCCCTAGAGCTCATCCTCCTAATGGGACCCGGTTTTACACTTTTCAAGTAAGTGTGCTTTAATGGCTTCACTACTTAGGAAGTTTATATATAGTCAAACTTTTAATAAAGGGAAATGGAAAGAAAGGAGAATTGGAAAGTGTGAAAATATCAAAGAGGATGTATGGAATGAATAGTGTGCATGCCAGTTTCACTTGTTTTAAAATATGGAAATAGGCTGGCATTAAGGTCTCTGAATTTAAGTAGAATAATAATAAACACTTAATTTTCCATAAAGATTTTAAAATCTGCTCTATTATCAGCCTGGAAAGTTTCTAAGCTGTGTTGTGTCTCCTGATGTCTTTTATGGTTGCAAGATGGTGAAAACTGTAGAATTACTTCTCTTAAGCCTCAAGAGAGAGTAGAATTAAACGATATTTTACGGAACTTTGCAAACTAAGTCATCTAGGATGCAAAACCATATTTGTCATATCTCATATACGTAGCTTCAGATAATTTCTGTTAATTTTGTTGTATTGTACAATAAACAGCAATAAAAAACATAGAAGGTTTCAGTTACCATGTTCTGTATGCTTTTTAATTTGATGTAAAGTAGAGACTCATTAAGATGGAAAATTTTCAGTGTTACCAAAAAGTCAAAATGATTTATAATATAAATGTAAATGTGAACTACAAAACTGTTACCTGCTAAATGCATTTCAACTTCCTGTGAATAAATTAGTCATCAATCTAGGAAATGGCCAGAGTTCAAACAAATCAGCTTCTACTTCATTTTATCCTCAAATTGCATCTTGCAGTACTAAGCTTTACTTTGTAATTCAGTCATGTCACGATTACATGAAAAGGTGAAATAAATCTCTTTATGTTTGTTTTGCTTTATGGAAATACAAACAGCCCATCATTTATATTTCATTTGGCTTTATAGTTATCGAGTTCTGGGATAAAATTCAAAGACCCAGAGAATTAATATAGTAAAGTTAGCCAGAATTTTGTAGGATGCTTTAAATAAATGCACTCCAGATTTATAAGGCTCTTGCTGTTGTACACTGCAAGCAGTAGATAAAATTATCATCGCTCTCTTCCATTCTGTATTTCTATTTTTAACCCCGTTGCCTCTCCTGCCTCACGCTGATGTCCACTCAGTGCAAATCTGAGTCTCTCCAGAATACACTCTCTTCCCAGTAGGGATCTGCTTATTGTGGCTGTGATTCAAAATGCAAGCACCCCGAGGCTGTTCGCAGAATTATTCCTTGTTTCTCCTCTACATAGAGACATAAACATACTCTATAGCCTTCTCTTCCAGGCGGCTTTTGACATTAAGCATTCTACTTGAGTCTCTTAAAGTTTAAGGGTCAGGAAATCCCACATGCTCCGTCGTGACACAGGCTTTTTACAAGTCCTTCAGGAAAGATCTTGCTGACATCTTTCTTAGTGGGCGATTTTCTCTGAGAACACACTGTAATAATTTTTAACCACTCCTTTTTTTGTTGACACAATAACACATTTATGTAACAACCCTAGAGTTCCTGGTAAAATATAAATATAAGCAAATACAAACTATCCTCTACCTTTTATCGTACAAGATAAAATTTGATTCCAAGACTTAACAACAACAGGAAATGTGCCTTTACATTTGGATGGTTATCATTTTGTTGCCAATGTTGGGATTTTTTGAGTGGAAAATGAAAGAGAAAAATATAAGCCTTGAAGCATGAGGTAAAGATTTATGATGGTAAACTCATGGCTACTATTTTCAAAGGAAAGAATTAGACAACTATCTCTCATATTGTAGGCATACCTCTACTTAAAGACAGTGTACTTTCTTTGGTGGAAACACTGGGAAAAATGAGATACTGTAAAAGAATCAGACCATTTGTCAAAAGATGTATGCTGTGAAAATGATTAGATAAATTTTCCTGAATAGTTCTCATTATGCAGTGGCATAAATGTGCTTCTGATGTGTTCTTTCTTCAAGGGATTGAGATTTTAATGTCTGAATTCTTAAAATTATGCTAATGGAACATACGCAAAAACAGTTAAGATAGTTTAGTATGAATAATACTAAATTCAGTTCCATTTCTTTTATTAAGGTTTAAAATTTCCTATCATTTTTCCCATAATTGTATATTTGAAATTTTGAATAAGATTACCTAAAGAGTTGAAGATACAAAAATAACAATGAGAAACTAAGGACATTCAGATTACAATATTCTCTTTTTCATTGTATTTAATTTATCCAAAAACATTCATACTTCTACACACATCCATGCAAATACATTTTTAGAATATTTAATGTCTAATTGATTTTCTTATGTGTAACCTCTCCGTTCCACATTACTATTAATATACATAATCATGTGTGCGTCTTCTATTCAGAGCTGCTAGAACCCTAGATGATACCGGAACCTAGTTTATACTTTGTTTAAGGCATTGCTTAGCACCTATCAATCAAGTCCTACAGTTCCATTTCCTACTGATAACCTCTGACTGAGAAAAATTAAGATTAAATGCCAGCTGGAAAAATTATTACATAGTAGTAAACAGTTTATGTCACTCTAAGTGAATTATTGAAATGGATCATGAAATAGATATGTACATTCTTAATACATATATTAGTATGTATTAGTATTAAGTGCATACATTATAGTATGTATTAAGTATACTGTTATTATTATTATTATTATTTTGTATTTTAGGGAAGGGTCTTCAGGGTGTTAAGGGTCTGACTACTGGATCAGACTTGTAGTGATCCCTCTATTTACAGCCTCCCAAGAGCTGGGATTAGAGATGCACACTACCACTCCTTGTCTCAATTGCTCTCTGTGTGCCCTGGGGGCTGGGAGATGGAGTCCCTGGCCCCTGAAACTGCTTGTAGGCACTTTAATCCACTTAGCTACTTGGCTGGCCCTTAAGTAAAAGGCAGTAAATTCTTCTTAATTTTATGGCCATAAAAATTATGACCCAACATGACTTCCTATTTGTTCTCTTAGTTGTCTATGTTTGCAAATGAAATGCTGCATGTATGTTACTCAGCCTCTAGACTGATCAATCATGATTTAATGTGGTAGCAGTACCAGAGGTATTGGTGGCCCACATGGATCCCTCACTTCATAGACACTATGTATACACCTCTAGTATTTATTTCTTGTACTACATTTACTTATTCTATTTGCTGGAGCTGTATTACACTGTCAAGTAAATGACTAACAGTGAAGCCCTGCACGTCTGTAATATTAGTACTCAGGAAGGTAGAGTGCAAAAGAATGCAAGTCTGAGCCCAAACCTCATGACTCAGCTAGACTACCTCAAAATTAAAAAAACAAAAACGTGAAGATGCAGCTCGGTGGAGAGGCTCTCTGTTCACTCCCCAGCAGTAGCATTATGTATTGAGTCTGTATGTAGAAGTAACTGTAACCCTCTAAAACATATGGAAAACTAAAGAAAGCGGGCCCGGTGGGATGGCTCAGTGGTCTAAAGCCCCTGTTTGGGGAAGCTTGGGCAGCTTCAGGGACCGCGGTTCGATCCCCGGCACCACGTGCTGCACCAACCCTGCCCCTGAGGCAGGCTGAGCCGGCCATAAAAATGAGTGAATAAACAAACAAAGGTTCTGAAACAAGAAAAAATAAATAAAAACTTAAAAAAAAAAAAAAAAAAAACTAAAGAAAGATACTTTACCTCCAACTGTGGAAACACACTATGTCCATTTTCACGGCAAAAAAAAGAAAGTAATTCATATATTGTTTCATCTTAAAGTATAGAACTCCTTACCTAAGTTGAATACAATTTGGAGCACACGAAAAATATTTTTCAAATGTTTCACAGCAGAAAATTCTTTGCGCCCTTCTATGTGATCACCTTCGCTTTTCATTATTTTTGCCCAAAGAAATTTTTTTCTGAAAAACTCATCTCAACAGCTCTGAAGGGTTCATTCATTCATACAACTTGTATTAATTGAGTTTCCTTTGTGGATTCATGACACTGCTCTTGTAATTTTTATGCTTTGTCACAATCTATGATACCAGTTTTTAATGTGCTAATATGTAGATATCATCATGATTTCAATATTTCTCTTTTATAAACTGGTGATATATATTTGTAAGATAAATGACTAAAACACAAATCATTATCTCAATAATTAACAAAGTATTTTTTAAATATGTAAGTAATTAAACATAACTATATAACCATGAAGGCAATATGCCAAACTATATAAAGAAAATTTGTTCATTGCCAACTTTTTATACTGCATAAAGTTTGACATTTTAAAATATGAAACAGTTGTATGTATGATAAAAGAAAGGTTTTAACTTTATTGTTCATAATGATATGGTAGTCAAAAACTTTTCGAGAATGTGTTATTTATATCTCTTTGCCATTCTTCTTCTTTTTTTTCTTTTCATTTTTAGTTTAGTTGTATTACCTAGTCCATGCTGGGCTTGAAATCAAAGCAAATTTCTTCCTTAACCTCCTGAGGGCTGGGACTGCATCATGTGCCATCATGTGTCATCTTTAATTTATTGCTATTTTATTAAAAAATAAAATTTAATGAATGCTAGTATTTATAATTGGCTGATAAGAACAGCACTTGAAAAATATAAAAGAATGAATGAGATGAGATGGAAATTTAAATGGCATTAAGAATACCAAAAGACATTATTCTTAACCATCATGGAACCACATAGCTTTATAAAGTTTGGGGTTAATTCTAGCTTTTTGGAAGCAAATCCAGTTCTCATATATTCCATCATTTTGTTCCCACATTATTTTTTATCCCATTTGGAGTATATTATAACTTCTTGTTGATTTTTTAAAAAGGCATTTGAGAAAAGTTGGCCCAAGTTGTTTAACACATGTTCAAAAACATTAAGAATGAAGTCAAAATAGCTCCAGTCTTCTAGAAATAATCATAAAGACCCAATGGCTCCAAAGTTATATAATACCAGCAGAAGTCCCAGCTAAAGAGAGGATGAACTTTTTTCTCTGTCATCACTTAGTAATGCATATTCGTAATTATAAGTGGGAGATAACAAAAGAAATGTTTTAGTCACTGTATGTTCAAAATCACTCAGTTCTGTGCCACACAAGCAGAATGTAGTATAACACGAACATAATCTGGAGACGGAGAAGGGCTCTAAGTAAATACACAGCATTCAAATATGAACACAGATTTGACTACATTTCTCAGGACCATAGACATGGCTTTCAATATTCGTAGTGGAGAACAGCAAGGTTGGACTTGTTTTTTAGTTAGAATATGGGCTGTTGTCTTGAGTAAGGGTAGCTCATAGGACAACTCAAAATAATCCAGATGTGATAGCACTATTTCTGCACTATACAGATGAGGAAACTTGTATTCACAGAAGATACCTAGTCTTTTTTGTTACCTTTAATAAGAAATAACAACGTGACAGTTTTAAAACACGTTAGTAGTATATTCCTAATAACTGATACCATGCATATTGTTGTCTTCATAGCAGTTATACAGAGCACAGAGTGTAGACATGATAACTTTTCTAATCAATATTGGTACAAGAAGATTTTTCTCATCAAACTAAGAGAAAGCAGTTGTATACATAATCCAATGTTCCATAATCGCAGTGGGTTATTGACAAAACTGGCAATGTTAGAAACTGTTGATTAATTCCTTTTATAGCTCAGCATAGTAACAATACAGAAAATATGTAACATTTTTTCAGTCTAAATTGAGAGTTACAGAACACAAAAATGTCTATACATTGTCCTTATTATCTGTTAAATTAAGCGCTGATGCCTAATTTAACTACAAACAATCTCAGGTAAATAATTTCTAATCTCATTAATCTATCAGAGAAGAAACATAACATTTGGCTATGACTTTTAAAAATTATAATATAGTCACATTGGATTTTTAAATTTAAAGCTTTCATTTAGTTACATTGAATCTTAACTGATACAGTTTTCTTCCCTGGAAATAATCTTTATGAAAATAAAATTTCCAATAAACTCATATCTTAGAATTTCACTGAAGTATATGAAAGGAAACTGAGGAAGAAAATAGGTTACACTTTGTTAATTTAAGCATTCTCTCTAAATCAATGTGAATGGTGCACAAAAACCAGTGAATCGTCCCTAGGGCTCTGACAGGAAAGCAGTCATAATCTTTATTTTCAGAAGTTTCTAACAGAAGTCAGGGAGACTGTATTTTCCTTAAGGATGGGAACTATATAACTTCTTCAAGTGGAAATCACAACCACAAAAAGATGAATATTCGGCCATAATAGATGAACTGAATATAAAATTAAAAAGCACATCATATAGTTGTGGGGGCATCCTGATTTAGGGTGACTTCCACATTAAAGCAAACAAATGGTCATAAGGTATATATAAATTTTGAGGTCGTCCCTAGAGAGGAGGAAATTCAAAATTAGGAATATTTTAGAAGCTCATGAAAAATTTGTATTTGCTTATTTTGAGATTGGAGCATACTCTGTGGAAGGTGAAGTATTTAAGGCACTGAGAAGAGGCATTGGTGGTTAGAAAAACTCTAAAAACTTTAGCCACAGCAGCAGCATCAAGCACAGGTACAGCACACTGGTTGTAACAGAGATAGGGAAGATGTGCTCCATGAGAAGTTAAGGGAAAGGGAGAAGTCTTAAAGAGAGGAATTCAATGCAGTACATGACCTTTGTGAATTTAGAAAGGAAAAGAGGATAAGGTGAAGTTAAAGCTCCAACTTCATCTTGAAGGCAGGTGGAATGTGGAACAAGAGCAAATTTGTTTGTTTGTTTGTTTGATTTATTGATTGATTGATTGATTTTTAAAAGTTTTATTTTAATGTGTTTGTACAGGGTCTCGCTACACAACCTGGACTTGTAGCAGTCTTCCTGTTTTTAGCCTCCATGGTGCTGGGATTATAGATGTGTGCTACTATGCCTGGTCTCAGTGGCTGGCTCAGCATACGCAGGGCCAGGGCTGATGTGACATGTAGTGTTGGGAACCCCATCTCTGCTCTTGCCTAAGCAGGCACTTAGTCCACTGACCTATCTTACTGGCCCACAAGAGCAAGTTTGGAAAGCAATATATTGAGCTTGAGCATTTGACAGATTGAGCAGTTAGGCTTTGAATAAGAACACTTATTTGCTCACAGGAAAATCATCATTCTTAGTAGTTGATGTCAATGCTGGGGACATCTGTAGGGAAAGCTATAGAAATAAATGCAGTGAATTTGGCAGAAGAGAAGGAGGTTATAGAAAGGTTGAGGATGAAAATTTCAGATCCACTGACCGACGCAGAGCTATTATTTTCAACGTCTCTGCTTGACTCTCCTGCAAACACATGTAAAAAGGTATCTTTTCACTACGACCACCCTTGAATATTAGCTCGTAACTTAAATAAAGCAAGGCATTCTTGAATATGTATGTTTACTTCATCTTGCAACACATTTTGGTTAATTGTTTTGTCTTTCAATCTCTTTTTGGAACATCATACACAAATCTTATTCAAGTAAGATCATCTTGGGCCAGGGATGTAGCTCAGTGGCGCAGCGCCTGCCTAGCAAGCACAAGGCCCAGAGTTCGATTCCAGGTACCAAAAAACAAAATAGTAAAAAGATCAAGTAAGATCATCTTGTTCTTACAGTTGTGGGACATAATTATTGCATGGTATCTCAGTTAAACTTTTCTCTCATTGCTGGGACAAAATACACAACACCCCAAATCAAAGAAGGTATGGTTTACTTAGCTCCTGGTTAGTGGAAGCATCAGTCCACACTCAGCTGGCTCCAAGGCAGAGTGGCACATGGCAGAGGGCAGGCATTCACTGGAAAATAGCAGAGAGCAAAGGGCAGAGCAGTGGCTCCAGGAACTAGAAAGCCTTTCTCACTATCAGCTTCAGGGCAGGCACTGGATCATGAGTTAGTCAAAAACTTTTACCATGAGTTATAAAAAATAAATCCATATTAATATGCTGAGCTTTAAAAGGCTCAAAACAGCTTCTGGTATTGCCAATTCTGCTGATAACTCACTACTATTATGGACTATTGGACTATATATACAACTATTTTCTCTTAGTTTAATGAGAAGAAATATTTGTACAAATAGTGTTTAGAAAAGTTATCATGTGTGACTCTTGTGCTCTGATCAACTATTATGAACTCAACAATATGCACTGTATTAATTATTGTCTGTCTTACTAATGTGTTTTGAAAGTGTCTCATTGTTATTTCTTTTTCATTAAAATTAATAAAACTTAAGAAAAACTCTAGATGCAGACCCAATGACTGCATGAGACTTTGGGGAGACAACTAGACACAAACCATAACACATGACTCTTGCATCTATTGCTATGCGGCATTAATTTTTCACTTCTTTCTCTTCACCACTGAAACCTGAACTTTCAAACAGCAAATAACTCATTTTGCCAAATCATTCATATTTGCTTATTGACACATAATCTGATTACTGTCATGTAAATGTCTATAGTTTTCAAATGAATGAACTGAAGTATGAATTGAGAACTAAGATCATTTATCTTTTCTTAATTCATAACATAAATTGCCCCACTTTTTCAATTGCTGTCTTTAACGGTGTTGAATAAAATACTTGGTATCTTTACTCAAGAGATATTAAGATATATATATATATATATATATATCTTTATATATGTATATATATATATATATCTTTATATATGTATGAAGGTCCTGGCAAGTGCAGGGACCTGAGTTTAGTCCCCAGTTCTGCAAAACAAAGAAAGAAAGAAAATATATATGTATTATGAATTGATTGAATTTAATTACATAATTCTATATTAATACTTTTAATTCCAAATCACATTCAGCTTTCTAATTATTATTATATTAATTTTGTTGCATATTTTAAAAATATTTCATAATAATGGAACATTATTCTCAAGACAGTAGTTTCATAATATGTAACTAAAATGCTAGAAAGTAATGTAAGTAACCAAATTTTTCTTTTCTCTTTAGAGTTAAGCAAATGTTTAAAGCCTAGGGTTTACAAGTTAGAACATAGTTATTAACAAGGGAAATTACTTACCTATTTTTACTTTTAGCACCTAGCCAAAATACTACTTAGGTCATGAAGTTATTATGAATAACCAATAACAATACTTATGAAATCGTGCATAAAATATTATCTTCCAGTAGAAATGAACTGCAGTCTACATAACAGCATTACTTATTGTGTAATTATATATTCTTAATCCTTTTCTCATCTTCAATTAAAGCTAATGCTAAAATACAAGTTTTACTGAAGTACTTCATATATGTTGAGTGAGCCTACTAAAATGCACTAAATTTACTTTATAAGGCAGGACTTGATTTTATAGAATGTTTTTGGTCAACCAATATTGTCTTTTTAAAGTATTCTTTGATCCCTTTTATAAATGCAGTATTAGGATTTGTAAATTATATTTTATAATTCTGTGTTTTATTTATGAATTTTATTATCTGCAAATTAAAATATCTAGTTTATGGGATTAATTTTATAATGCACTTGAAAATGCTAGAAAATAAATGTACACAACACATAAGGATTTAAACGTTTGTGTTCTGATAGTTCACAAGGATTAGTGTGAATTGAACTCAGCTTTTAAAGAATATCGTTAACTGATCATCTAAGTTATAATGCAAAACAGAAATTAGAAAATTTAAACAGAATACTGGATAATGTACTAGGAAGCAATTAGATTGTTTGATATAATCTAATTTTATATATTAATTATTGTCACAATTATATTAGTAAAAACAAAGATAATTCCTAATAAAATTGTAGTTTTTGCTATTTTCTACAAAATGAAATTAAAACAAATATTGGAATTCTGACCTACAATGCCATGTTTCAAGTTATACATAGCATAGCTCTTTGCTACCTTTCATGCTATCATTTTTATCTTATTTACCATTTCATTAATCTTCTAAGATGATCTATTTTGAAGATATAATAGTTTCATAGGAAGTAACATGTACTCTGCTCATGTTTCAGAAAAGCTTGAAAAAGCCTGTAATTGAAAACCTAAAAAATATTAACTTCCTTGCCATGCTGGCCCCAGTATTCACTGAGATAGCAATTGAACTGGGGCATGGTGGTACATGCCTGTAATCTCAGTTTTCAGGAGGCTGTAAACAGGTGGATCACTAAGAGTCTTATCTAGTAGTGAGACCCTAAACACCTTGTAAACCCTTACCTAAAATACAGAAAAAAGAATATTAACTTTCATAAATAAGATAATATAAATTAATGGTATTTGAAGAATAACTTCACCTTTGTCCAACTATATTGCTTAAATACTATTTTTTAATGTTAGGGTATTTTCTGTGTAAAGAAGCACGTGCTTTACCAATAATATAATAATGAATTATTCCCATACATATTTTTTTTCATTCAAGAAACAAGAACTTGCAATATATGTGGTCTATATTTTTAGCAAACAATTGTAATGTAAATGTTAAAATAAATACAGATAGAATAGAAAACCATTCAATGTTTAGAGACATTATAATAACAAAATGAATTAACTCCAAAGTTCTTAGTTTCAAATGACCATAGGGGAAAATATTAAATGTCGTTGTAAAATAAGTTAAGGAATTTCACAATAACTTATTATACAAACATAATGAAAGATCCTACATTAAGTGTTTTCATGAGAACTTCTCTAGATTTTTAGTGTCCTAATCGTGCAGCCCTCAGTATGTTATGTCCCTAGACATTCAGATCTTCAATAGTGCTTTTCCTGTGCCCATGGTTCATCGTGTACTCATGGTGCACTGACCAGACGCAGGACTTGGTGGATGGTGCTCATCAATAGAAAATAATTTTTGCAAAATGGGTTGTGTGAGGAGGATGTTTCTTTTTCTACCATGGTATTCTGGAAAGAACAATGACTGATTTGTTTTAACGTTTATACCTTTCCTTTTATTAAGTACACTACTACATTAATGTGAGTAATGGTAAACTGAAGAGGTAGTGAACACAAGAAATAATAACTTCTTATACGTAAGATAGTTAAGATAGTTATACAACAGCTGGGCATGGTGGTGCATGCCTGTAATCCCAGCACTTGCAAGGCTGAGGCAGGAGGATCTACATGAGTTCGAGACCAGCTTGAGCTACAAAAATGAGCTGAAGGCCAGCCTGAACTGCATAGTGAGACCCTGTCTCTAAAAGACAAAACAAAACAAAACAAAATATATATATGTATATATATATATAGTTATATAACTAGTTTCTCTTAGTTCATTAAAAAGAAAGATTTATGCTAATATTGTTTGGGCAAGATATCATGCCTACATATTATACTTTGAATAGCTACTAGGAAGACAATAATGTGAGATATATTAATTATTGTAACTTTCCTGCTCTCCTGTTTGAGCCTCTGTTTTGTTATTTTTGTTATGTCTCTTTAAAAATAAGCAAATAGGGGCTGGGGAGATAGCTCCGAGGCACAAGTGCCTGCTGGGCAAGTGCAAGGTCGTGAGTTCGAACCCTGGTCCCACACACAAAAAAAATAAATAAAAAAATAAAAATAAAAATAAAAATAAGCAAATAAATAAAAATAACAGAAAACAGAAATTTCCTACAGCATTATGCCTCATTTACGGCTTCTGTAATACCACATTGCACACACAGAACAGCCAAGAGGATGCAATTTATTTAATAATGGTAACCAGAGCATTCCATTATATTTAATATAAAATTATTCCAAAATATTCAGGGAATGAGTACAAGTTTTTGTGATAGCACAACCCCAAAAGTTGTAACCTCACAAAACAGAATCAGTGAATCAAAGGTATTTGGAACTATAAGGTAAGTCTCAAATATTCATATACATATTAATGTACCATATTTTAAAAACTACAGGAGACTGTTTAAGATTTAATGCTATCAGCATAATTTATTAAATGAAGACTAGATTTTAAGAAAAAAAGGTTAAACAAAAGAAGAAAGGTTGAGAAAATCATGGGTACTAGGTAAGCTAGGGAAAAGAATGAGGAAGAGATATCAAATAAAGTGATTTCACTCAAAAGAAAGAGTATTGACCTATAAGAACATATAGTAGTATGTATCATTGAGTTTTAATTTCTGTACTTTTTGAAGTAACTAAAATATTAAAGTCACTTCTCAAGATTGATAAGAAAATATATTTCAAAGCATGTTATATATTTGAAAACATTGAGTTAAAGCTTCTGATAACATGGAAATAAAATTAGAAATATATTAAGCAAAAGAAAAATTCAGCATAATGGCATGTGGAACATTGAAAGAAACCCATATGTCAGATATTGTTGAGTTATTCAGCCAACTCTGTGTTTCTGTTCTGTTTGGAGGACAAATTGTTCCAACAGTGTGAGGTAAATAAGTAGGACAATATGGAGTATGTCAGGTGGTAGGAAGTGCTAAGAAGAGCTATAAAGCATGGAAAGGGAAGCAATTTCAGTTGGGCAGAGAAACCTCACAGAAAAGGAATGTGTCAGGAAAGTTCTCGAGCTCTCAGATAGCTTCTGTGATCTCAGTAGGGTATGAGCTGAAGGACAACTGATTCACAGGCCGTCACCACATATGCCCCTCCCTCAAAGATTTCAGTTTAACAGAGAGGAAGTCTGACTGGCCAGCATGAGCTTCATTTCATCCAATTAGTGCTGCCCTCTGCTCGCCTTCTCCCTTGCCTGGCTTGTACCAACTATTTCAGATAACGTCCTTCTTGCTGTATGAAGATAGACCACAGATTGTGTTCAAATTTTAGACTTCCTTAATGAGAACAACAAATAAAAGTGTCCAGAAAATCTCTGTTTCTCACTGCTTCCAGAACTTCATCATTTGTCATTTGTTCTTCCATTTCCTGCTTTTTCCCCAAAATCTGATTCATTCTTTTGAGTGCCGTACAAAATGTCTTCCATGAATATATTATACTCCCCTGGCTTATGTTCATCCTTACCCTTCCTGAGACGCCATAAAAATTTCTGTTAACCTCGATTAAAATGATTTCTTTAGATCTCACTATGCATATCTGTTTCCTCCTGTTTTGTGATTCCTTAATGACACGCATACGTTTTACTACGTAAACAAACTGAGAGCATTTGGTAATTGCCTAAATATTTAAAGGCCACAGAATATATTTTGTATCAAGTTTTATGTTGGGGATACATTGATTGGTGTATTGGCATTGTAACTCTAACAAATGAGTAAGCCAATGGAAGATAAATGATTAAATTTATTGTCTTGCATATGTGTACCTATTGTTGCTGTTTTCCTTGTTCATTTGATTGTGAGAAGTTAGCATGAAAAATGGAATGTATTTTTAAGGATTTTTCTATAAAAATTTAAAAGTACTTGAATTTGAAATAAATACATTTGTTTAGACTTAATGTTCAATAATTAATGCTAGGATCACATAAATGTTGCATAAAATTTATGACTTCTACTTTGATCTATTTTATGTGTATGTTTTCATCCCATTCCAATAACCTTCAATTTCTTTCACTATTTCACATTTTCTCCTTAGGTTATCAGTACTGAATACTCATTAGTCTGCAGATGAACTCAAATATATTTCAGTACTAGCCATTGTTTTGCCATTTCTGGGCATATGACTCAATCTTTATGTCTTCACTGTTTTTTTAATCTATAAAGTGAAGATGCAACAGTGATGCCCCTTCAAGGAATTATCATTGAGATCAGTCAGATAATGTATGAATGGTAGTCATAGTGGCACTCAACACGAAAAAGTACAAAACATTAGCTTAGAGCACTATATTTCTTGATTTTTTATTGAAGCATGAAATATTTTAATGCAATAGTTTTCTCAAGAATATAATCATTTTCTATTTGCTATCAATTGAAATTGTCCCCCCAAAATTACAACTGAGTGTCGTTACTTTATGCTCTTGGTGGCAGTGTCTCTCTCTCTCTCTCTCTCTCTCTCTCTCTCTCTCTCTCTCTCTGTCTTTCTCTCTGCATCTCTGTCTCTCTGCATCTCTCTCTCTGTCTCTGTCCCTCTCTCTGTCTCTCTCCTTTCTTTTCCTTTTTTCCTTTAAAATGAGTAAAAGATCCTTAAAATTATTATAGGAAGCATCTAAATTTAGAATATACAATCATCCAAAAATGCAGGCTACCAACTACCACCTCCAGAAGTGATTCAGACAATATGTAAAGACCAATGAATTTGCATTTTTCAACTGAATGTCAAATCATGCCTATGCAGAATTATCATAGTTTTATAAAAACAGTAGACAGGAGAGGATGTATTTTTAGCATGATTAAAACTATTTCAAAAATATGTGTTTTGACTTGTGCTGAAGGCATTTAGTAATTTCTTTTATTGGCTAATTTTTAACTTTATTGATATGAGAAGAGTAAGGATTCCAAATTACTTTTTCCCAATAACATAAGCTAATTATATTAAAGATTTGCCTTCAGTAATGATGACCTTTAGCTTGTATCTCCTTTAGGGCATATGGTTGTTAAGGAATTTCCAAATTCACACTTAACTTATTGCCTTGTCAAGAATGATATCCGTCTGTTGTTAATTAAAGATCTACTTGTCACACAGAAACTGTATAAAAGGAAGAAAAAGCATTAGATTATTCATTACTGTAAATAAAACCAGCTATCTTTCAAAAACCTGACTTCAGGCTGGGGATATAGCTCAGTGGCACAGTGCCTGCTTGGCAAGTACAATATCCTTAGTTCAATTCCTAGTACAAAAAGAAAAAAAAAATCTGACTTCAAATTAAACTTGATTAAATTTGAGTGTCCTACTTTTGAAAAAAGTCCATGCACTTCTGGAAAGAATGTGTATTTGGTTGTTGGGTAAGACACTCTGTAGATACTGATAAAGCCCATTTATACGAAAGTTTTGTTAAACTCTGTTTTTTTGTTGTTGTTGATTTTTTGTCTAGTTGATCTCTTTGTGATACTGGGATATTCAGTCCCCCCATTATAATTATATTTATGTTTATCTGGTCTTTTATGTCTTACAAATTTTGGTTTGTTATTATAAAGTGTGTATGTATCAATAATTATTACAAACTCCACACAAAGAATGCAAATATGCCCTGCACACGTGCACTAAAACGGTACTTGGTCCCACAGATGTGGGGCTTTGATTGGCTGGCTGGTGACAAGGCAGTGGATAGTTGTGGGAGGCAATGTTAGAGAAAGCTGCTCCCCTTGGAGAGGCTGAGAAACAAAGAAGGGACCACAGTCTCAATGTCCCCCAAAGAATACCTCTTCACACTAGGACTCAGGTCTTCAGAATTGGACAGTCTCCGAGGAGAATCATGACCTGAGGCTCAAGATTTTAATATCTGGATTTTGAGGGAGTTCTTATCCAAACCATAGCAATTACTCATTGTAAGGGAGGTATTACGTGGCTGCTATTCCTGTTCTTCTCTCCAAAGTGTCAACAACAACTCCTCTTAATGTATTTATCATTATCTTCATTCTTTCAAGTAAATCATATCAATAAAGTCTACAGATGGTCCCTGTGCTCTTGTAAAAGTTCGTAATCATAAGAACTCCTTAAAATGGTGATGCTAAAATAGTCATGAAGACAGCTTGAATTTCTGTTTGGTCAGATTCTTACATGTCTTGAATTACTTTTGAGGGCTGGCCAAATAGCTCAGCAGACTAAAGCATCTGCAAGCAGGCCCAGGGGCAGAGGGTTTGATCCCCAAGCCTGCCCTGCTGGTGCTGCCCCCGAGGGCACATTGAGACCTGGCATGGTGGTGCATGCCTGTAATCCCAGCTATTAGGAGGCCATAAACAGGCAGATCATTACAAATTCAATCTAGTAGTGAGACCCCGTGTAGATCCTTCCTTAAAATACAAAAAAGAAGGAAAGAGAAAGAAAGGAAGGAAGGAAGGAAGGAAGGAAGGAAGGAAGGAAGAAAGAAAGAAAGAAAGAAAGAAAGAAAGAAAGAAAGAAAGAAAGAAAGAAAGAAAGAAAGAAAGAAAGAAAGAAAGAAAGATAGTTTTGGATTTAACAAAAAGGAAAAGAAACTTGGTAAGTATATTCTAATATTACAAAATAAGCATGATTTAAATATATATTGTGTGCTATAAAAATATGCTGGTGCTGATTGTTGTCTCCAAATTTTACACTTCTTACAGTGCCTGAAACCGGCAACAGCACTTACTTGCACTAAATACTTAGTGGAAATTAGCACAGAGCAGGCAGTGTTTTCTAAGAATCTTATTGTTATTCAGAGTATGAGATTTGGAATCAGACTGATATATATCCTGCACTTACGGTGGACTTTAGGCAAGTTCCTACTCTGAACTTTAGTTCTCTCACTCTAAGTTGAAATTAATAAAATGTGCCTCTCAGGAATATCATAAAGACTTGAAAGAGTATAGAATACTAGCTTTTTTTTGTTACGCTAAAGATAAAATCTATGGCACAAGTGTGCTAGACAAGCACTCTTCCACTGAGTTATATCCCCAGCTCTATAGGAGCATTTTTATTAAAAATACTGGTCAACATTAGGGGAATAATAATAAAGCAATAGTGTCATTAATAATTGATTTGGTCAGTATTCTCCTTCATAACTCCCACAGAGATACACCCCTAGAAATCCTTGCCTTTGTGAGACACCCTTATTAAGTTAGGAAGGATTCTTTCTGGATAATGTTATATGGTGTAAGTGACTGTATGTGCCTTCTGGGACATTTTAATAGCACTGTTACTTCTACTTTGCCTTGTTGGGTTCCTCATCAGCAATTGTCGATTTTCTGAAGACTCAGGAGCCTTATGGTGATTCATATATAGGGAGGTATTATGGTCCCTGACCTTTAGCCAGGACTGACATGCTAATAATGTGAATGACACGTTTTGGAAATTGGTCCTCTGAGCAGTACTCAGAGCTTCAGTACACACTTCCTCAGCCATCCTCCTCTGTCTGCAACCTCAGGTGAGACCCCATGGCAGAACCAAAACCACCAAGCCTTTCTTAAACCCTGAGCTACAGTCCAGTCTAGTAAGTGGTAGTAATCATTTCTTTAAGCTACAACAGGTTAGAATAAGTTGTTATGCAGTAATATAATACAAATAAAGATTGAAAGGCAACCTCGTCATTCCTAAACAAGTTCTTGTTAGCCTAACCTGTTCATATATACTTCCTTACCCTTGATGACTCTTTCCTGGGCAAAGCAGCATACTCTCTCCACTGAACTTATCTTTGTTTTCTGTTTTAGCTCAAAGCTTCCTCATCACAAATATTCCAATTTTCACATTAAAACAATGTAGTAAGCTTTTCTTCACACACACACACATATATATATATTTATTTATATAATATAATCTGACATTTCTTTTTTTGTTGTTTTTTTTGTTTTTTTTGTCTTTTTGAGACAGGGTCTCGCTATGCAGTTCAGGCTGGCCTTGAGCTCACTTTGTAGCCCAGGCTGGTCTGGAACTCACATTGATCCTCCTGCCTCAGCCTCCCAAGTGCTGGGATTACAGGCATGAACCACCACGCCCAGCCTCCTGATATTTCTTAATTGTCTTTTCTTGGTAAAAGAGCACATAGTGGAAGGTCATTTCTACTTGTTAATATTGTGCATAGAATAGATCTTTTCATACTGTTAAACAGTCCATAGAGAAAATTAAGGGAGAAAAATAAAAGAATCAAGTTCTTACATGGTTTAAAAAGTACAATATTTTAATATAACTTACAGTTTCCTTCTAAGTTAAAGAATGTCTTCATAAGCTAGTTAGGTGAAATAATTACTTCGTAAAAGACAAGATAATCTAATGTTTACGTTTCTTGTATAAAATATTTTGGTTTAAAAGAATTTCTTGGTAAGTCTAAAAAAACAGAATAGCCTGATTAATTATGTATTTTATTATACTAGTAACAAAATTCAGCATGCATTAACTCTACTTTTATTGATTAACTTGTTGAATTGTTATGATGTGTATATTATAATCTAGTATTTTCAGCTGTACTATAAAACTCTTATTGAATGTGTGCATGCCAGTAATACATGACTGGTCTCCAAGTATTTGGAATTTCTTCGGACACAACTTCCTGTGTCACTAAAATTGTCACAGTAAATTCAGAAAATATTTCTCAGATGGTATCATAGTGATTAAATTAACTTATTTTAAAAATATTCTCAAATTTATTTTTTTCTTGTGCTTTTTATTTTTTTTAATTTATTTTAAAGAGAGTATAAAAGAATACAAAAGACATTAGAAATGATACACATTTAAAAAAGCAGAATGAAAGGTATTCAGCAGTAGTTGTTGTATTGCATAATGCTGTGTTCAATGTATTTGCTTAGATTTACAGATAATAGCACATAAAAATAATGAAAGTAAAAATTTTAAGCATTAGCTGCTATCTTCAAACAACTGAGAGAAATTAGTGGTGCAATTGTCTTATCTAGCCTGTATATATACATAAATGACTTTCCCCTTCCTTTTCTCCTTTCCCTCATCTCTTTTTTAAAAATTACTATAAATAAGAAATGACAATGTGACAGTTTCAAAACATGTTAGTAGTACACTTCCAAAATTTGATACAATGCATATTGTTGTCCTCCATTAGTTATACGGAGCACAGGGTGTAGATGTTATAATTTTTCTAACCATTATTGGTATGAAAAATTTTTCTCGTTGAACTAAGAGAAAGTAGTTGTATACATAATCCAGTGTTTGATAATCACAGTGGGTTATTGATAAAACTTGCAATGTTGAAAGCTGTTGATTTAAGCCTTTTACAGCTCAGCATTCTAATCTAGCTTTCTGTTTTATGCCATGTGGTTAAACTTTTCTGCTGGGTGGGTTAGAGCAAATTTAAGCAAGACCAAACATGATACCTAATAATCTAAAAATCTTTCAAAATCTCTGGCTTATTTCAACAGCAATAAAAATGATAAACATCTGTTTATAAATATTTATTTGGATATTTATATAGTCTTGATTGAAGAAGTTTTTGTATCTGATATTAATACCTTTATTAGTAATTGTTAATCATGTCTTTAATAACTACTAATAATATCTTTAATAATATCAGATAAAAAGTAAAAGGCGTCTCTTCAATTAATGCAGTTGAAAGAAACTAGTTATATGACTAATACATCCTATCTTTGTGGTCACCAAAGGCTACCTTATTTAGGTTCAATTTATATTTATACATCACAAAAAATTTCAGTTAAAGGAAATTAACTTCTCTGAAACATACAGAAATATTAAAAAGACAAGATTTTGTTCATAAATCTGTAACAAGAAAAAAGTTTAATGTGACTTGGGCACTAAAAAATGAATGTTTTTTTACAAATATTGCATTTTTGTTTTCGAATGCATCCTTGTGAAATGATTGCTTTTCAGACTTTTGTATAATTTGAATATATGTACATAATATTTATATGTGTGTTGTGTGCTTTAAAAGCAAAAGAAACATCTGATTTCTTAGCATTAGAACTAAATGTAATACTTAATTCAATATTTAATACTTCCATCAGATAAGGGAGAAATATAAAAATACTTCAGTTCCATTTCATCTACATCTATTTATATAAGGGCATATCACAAAACACATCTAAGAACAGTTTGAGCCACAATTGAATTAGAATTTTGTTTCTATAAAAAGAATACAAAATTTGTCAGGAGTGTGTGGCTCTTAAAAATCTTTAGGGCCACCATAGTAACTACAGGAATCAATTCATTAAATTTTATTCATGAGAATGGGAAGTTAGATTACATTAGGGGAACATATTACTAAAAAGGCAGAAGGATGCAAACTTTTATGCTTGAGAAAGTAAATGCAGTTAAACAGAAATAGGTTTTATTTTTCCGAGTCTGATCATCTTCTGTTTAATGACATTTCTATCAACTTTTTAAAGTACAGGTATTTGAAAACTCTGAAAAGCTTTTCAAAACATCCAGAGGAAGGTAAACCATGGCTCATGTAATTTTAATCTGAAGTATTATACACTTCATCTGATCATCCCCCACTTTTAAATATAATCTTATCATATCTAGAATTCCTCATTAGTTCCATGATTATAACCAATATATATTAACAACTAATGCATTGACAGATGTGGAGGCATGGTGCCCCCCCTTCTGGTTGTGCAGAAGTACATGATAAAAAAGGAAATGTGAAAGTTACTTTTCCCAGGTGTCCAAAAAATTAAATACCCAGCTGATGATAACTATTTTTGTATTATGATATTAAAAATTATACTATTAAATTTATAATTGAATGCCATCTGTCTAGTTGTAAGCCAAACCATGAGCATAATCTGCATAATAAGTAAAACTCTAATATGAACATGGAAATCAGTTACACCATTCCTGCTAAGAGCATTTCCAGCTTACAGAAGTCCAGCAACTTTTTTCTTCCTTCAATGAACATATTAAAATACCTTTAAAGTTAGAAATAAATGTTAGCTAGCTTCAAACTTCAACCACTGAAAGCATGTCAATAAATATTTCAAAAATAATTTAATGTAAATGTTCTAATTAATTGCTGTTCAGTAGGGATATTTTAACTTCTAATTTTACAACTCCTAAAATTAGTAATTGAAATGATGCATTTCTGTCCTAGTTAACTACTACTATTGAGTTGTTTCTCTCAAGAATTCACACAATCTCAAAATTCTGTAGCTAGTTATGTTTAGTATTTTGAACAACTCACTGAATTGTCTACATTATTTGACTTAACTGGTTAATGATGTAAGTAAACCTGTTATTCTCCTATACTATCAATCAAGTTATATTAGTATACATCATGTGTTGCATAGTTTTAAATTGAGGTTATGAATTTTTATTGAGTTTCCTTTATTCATCTATGACATGTACAAGATTCACAGTTTTGTTTGATAAAAGTAATTTTTCTATAAAAATTATTTATGTTTTTCTGTTTTGTAGTGTTAAAATTCTAATTTTTAATTTTAAAAATCCTTTATTTATTGATTGATTGATTTGATACAGGGTCTCTCCATGCAGACTGGACTCACAGTGATCCCCGTCTCAGCACTGGGATTACAGGTGTGCACCACCATGCCTAGTTTCAGAGGCTAGCTCTGCATGCCCAGGGTTCTAGGGCTGGCACAGCATGCTGGACTTGGGATCAAACCGTGGGTGCTTGTTAACCAGGTGCTCAGACTGCTAAGCTATCTTCCCAACACTGGAATTTTAAAAGAAATACATTTCATTTGATTTGTTGTGTAAGGTAACACATCTTTTTTCACATGTAGTCTGATGAAATTTAGTGCATGCAGATTCATAGAATCAGCACATTTGAGAAACAAACCCACTCCATCATCCTCAGAGGAAGCTTTTGCTACTTGTTTTTCTGTGCTTTCACCCATTGCCTGTTCCCTGGTTCCTTGAGCTTCTCTTGATCATCACAGTTCTGTTTTTTTAACTTTTCAAGAATTTGTTATAAAGGAAAATGTACAGTATTTAATCTCTTGGGATGAGCCACTTTTACTCGGCCTAGAATCTTACATAGTCATCCAAGTTGTGCCATGAATTAATAATGGAGATGATTTTATTTTGTTTTGTATTTTGATGCCTGAATTGAATTCAGGACTTTGTGCTTGGCAGGCAGGCTCGGTGCTGCTGAGCTATATCTCAAGCCTTTGGGGTCAACTTTTTTGTGTGTGTACAATGTTTTTTTTTTTTTTTTCAAAAACATGATAGTAATACATTTCCAATGTTGGTACAATGCATATTGTTTTCCTTGTAGTAGTTATACAGAACACAGGGTGTACACATGATAATTTTTCTAATCAATGTTGGTACAAAAATTTTCTTCTCATTGAACTAAGAGAAAGCAGCTGTATATATAGTCCAGTATTCTATAATTGCAATGTCTTATTGGCAGATCTGGTAATGTCGCAGGCTGTTGACTTAAGCTTTTTAGAGCTCAGCATACTAAACTAGCTTCACATTTTATCCATCATGTTTAAACTTTTCTGCTGGGTGGTTAAAGGCAAGTTAAAGCAAGACCTGAATAACAGAACATGTAACTTTTGTATCTCCCAAAGTCAGTCGTATCACCTCAGGTTTTACTTTGAAACCAATGTACAGTGCTTTGTAGAACTGTTGTCAGTGTCAGCTGTCTGTATGAGTCACAGCCATTGACTGTCCAGTTTGCACTCAGTGAAAACCCAAGAGAATGTTTTCTCTCTAGGTGACTCTTCTTTTAGAAACACTATACATCATAAATCCCTTTCCTCTATGGTCCCATAGTCTGCTTGAACAGAAAATTTGGGAAACCACTAAGTTATAGGATGTTACAGCACAGGTTCTCTTATTTCCTAAGTCATTAATGACCTGGAAAGGCTATGGCTAAAATATTGGCAATCCGTGTAGTCCTTCTTTTTCTCTGATTTTTGGTCTATAAACTTATATTCTTGGGGCTGGGGAGATAGCTCCAAGGCACAAGCCCCTGCTGGGCAAGTGCAAGGTTGTGAGTTTGAACCCTGATCCTGCAAAAAAAAATAAATAAATAAATAAATAAAACTTATATTCTTAACCCTCATGAAGAGAAGCTTTGTGATACTATTACTCTACAACATAAATAGTTGAGCTTAGCATCACTGCCTTTCTGAATATCAAATATCTTACACTTAACGTGGAATCAGCATTTTCAATCAATCATTAATGTTGTAATAAATGTCTATACAATGTGTTAAAAGCAATTACACATTTTTACGCAGACATTTAGAAATCTAAGTGTATATATATATACATATATATATACTAAGTGTATATATATATATATATATATATATAAATGCCCACGAGATATCTTTGTTATTGGGAAGAAAGCCTACTGAGAAAACTTAAAATTCTACTTTGTGATCTATCCAAGTTATAGTAATTAAAGGCTAAATTTGCGGTGTAAAATGAAATGGTTGCTCCTCATAGTCCCAAAAGAATGAGCAAACTAACACTATATGTATCACATGTGGTGTATCCTTAAACGTGTTTCCAAAAGCATCTGAGATTGTACCTGTATCTTGCTCATTCATAAAACAAGTTGATCTGTACTTTAAGAAAATCCATTGTCACGACTATGGTATTTTTAAAAGTCACAGATATGTCTTTTTTAAAAATTTCAAATTTAGACATTAAAATGTATGTAGAAGTACAAGTTGTTTCTAATATTCCAACACACTAAGGAAATTATGTTTTGCTTGCTGTTTTTCATTTAACTTGACCTATGAAAGACTTTAGTTGAATTTCATATTATAGAAACTGCTAGTGAAAATTTTCAAGTAAAAGGAAAGGTGTATCTCTTAAAAAAAAAAAAAGGACTGAACAATTAGCCTGCCCAGAAATCCACCTCAGTATCTGATATTTCTCTCTGTCTCCTCCTCTAATTAAGATTGTTACTCTTTATGCACTAGCATTAGCAATAATAAAAATTTCTTGTTCTGTGTAAAAAAAAAAAAAAAAAATTGTAGCCAGCTAAGCCTATAACATTTTCCCTAGTATCTTACCCTCATTAATAGCCTTTTCATTTTCTTGCAAACCAACCTTTTAGACAGAGAGTATAGCAGTAAGTGAAATTACATTAGAAACAGCACAAATCTAAAAGACGAGAATGACAGACATTCCAAGCATAATTTTAGTGTTACTCACTGCTATCCTCAGTGAGAAAAATTTTTTGGTGGTTCCTAGAACTATTATCTAATAATCCTGTATATAAATGCATGGTTTTGTTTCTGCCATGCTTCCTACCTTTTCTGTTTGCAGTCACTTCAGTGTTTAATGTGTAAGTCCTTGGTTTCCATTCAGCTGTGTTATGCCTTTCCATTTTCATTTCTTCTTTTGAGCTCTTACACTAGGGAGATTATACAATATTTGCACATGTAGGTCTGGATTATTTCACTTATGAGTATATGTTCAAGATACATCCACTCATATATGAAGTCTCATAGTTTATAATTCCTTATAGCTGAGTAATATTCCATTGTATAAAAATACCACATCTTTTTAAACCATTCTTCAAATGATGGGAATTTTAGTTGTTTCCAAGACTTGGCTATCACATATTGTGCTGCTATGAACATAGGTACACAGATGTCAGTATGATATGATGTTTTCACTTCTGGGAAAATTCCCAGTAGGGGAATAGCTGGAGTGAATGGGATTTCCAGTTCTAGCTTTTTATGTAGTATCCACACTGCTTTCCATTATGGTTGCACCAGTCTGGATTCCCACAAAAAGTGGAGAAGTGTTCCCTTTTGCCCACAACCTCTCCAACATTTGTTGTTGATTGATTTCTTTATGATAGCCATTCTTTCTGGGGTGAGATGGTATATAACTGTTGTTTTAATTTGCATTTCATGAGTGGCTGGCTATCTGAAGCATTTCTTCATGTGTTTATAGGCTTGCTGAATTTCTTTCTCTGAGAAGTGTGTGTTCATCTCAGATGCCCATTTCTGGATTGGGTCTTTCAAATTTGGGTACCTAATGTTTTTTTAGTTCTTTATAAATTCTAGATAGAAGACCTTTGTCTGAATACTTATTAATTAAAGATTTTTTGAAATTTGGGGGTTGTCTTTTCACAATTCTGGAAACTTCTTTTGATGTGCCAATACTTCTCAGCTGGATAAGGTCCCAGATATTGATTTTTTCAAGTGTTAAATGTACATTTTTATTATTGTCCATGAAATCTTTGCCTTCCCCAATGTCTTCAACATTTCCAGACACTCTCTCTTCCAGGAGATTTAGTTTTTCTCTTTTAATATTTAGGTCTTTAATGCATTTTAACTTTAGTTTAGTGCATGGCAATAAACCTGAGTGAATTTTCACTTTTTAGCATGTAGAGAGCCAGTTTTTCCAGCACCATTTGTTAAAGAATCTTTCTTTCAATAAGCATGTTCGAACTCTTTTTGAAAACAAAGTGGCTGAGTGTACTTGTATTTGTTTCTGCATCTTCTAATATATTCCATTGACCCACAGGTCTATTTTTTTTTCTAATACCATGTTGATTTTATCACCGCAGCTCTGCAGTATAACGTTAGGCCAGAAATTGTAATGCCTCCTCCCTTATCTTTGTTCCCCAGGATTCTCTTTGCAATTCTAGATCTTTTCTGGTTCCAAATAAGTTTTATGAATGATTTCCCTAGGTCTGTGAGGTATGTTGATGGTATTTGGATAGGCATTGCACTAAATCTGTGTAAAAATTTAGGGAGTATGACCATCTTCACAATGTTGGTTATTCCTATCCAGGAGCAGGGAATATCTTTTCATTTTCTGAAATCCTTTGGGATCTTTTTTTCAGAGTACTGTAGATAACACTGAATAGATCTTTTACTTCTTTAGTTAGGTTAGTTCCTATTTCTTTTTTTTTTTTTTTTTTTGATGCTATTGTAAAATATGTTGCTTCCCTAATTTCTCTGTCAATGTGTTCGTTACCTGTATAAAGGAATGCCATTGACTTTTGTGTGTTGACTTTATCCTGCTATGCTACTGCATTTGCATATTAATTCTAGTAGCTTCTTTGTGGAGTATTTTGGGTCTTCCAAGTAGATTATGATGTCATCTGCAAATAATGATAGTTTAAGTTCTTCTTTACCTATTCTTATTCCTTTTATTTCTCTCTCTCCTGTCTAATGTCTGTAGCCAATGATTCCAGAACTATATTGAATAGGACTGGTCATAGAAGATATCCTTGTCTTGTACCACATCTGAGAGTAAAAGGCTTCAGCTTTTTCACATTTAAAATTATTTTTGTCATTGGATTATCATAAACGACTCTTATCAGATTGAGGTAGAGGCCCTCTATTCCAATTTTTGTAGGACTTAGAACATGAATGAATGTTGGACTTTGTCAAAAGCCTTTTCTGCATCAATTGAGATGATCATGTAATTTTTGGCTTTGGCTCTGTTGATATGGTGTATTGTACGTATAGATTTGCATATATTGAACCATTCTTGCATATCTGGGATGAATCTTACTTGGTATGGGTGTATAATCTCCTTGATGATTTGTTGTATTCTAGTGGTGAGGATTTTATTAAAGATTTTTGCATCTATATTCATGAGAGAAATTAGCCTGTAGTTTTCTTCTTTAGTTGCATCTCTCTCTGGTTTTGGTATCAGTATAATACTTGCCTCTAGGAAGTACTTACCACTGGTTGTTGAGAAGGGTTTTGCTTAATTTCCATGTATTTCTCTGGTTCTTGCGATTTGTATTGTCATTTATTTCCAGTTTCATTGCACTGTGCTCAGATAATATGCGTGGATTAATTTTTGTTTTCTTACATATACTTAAGCATGACCTATGTAGTAGTATGTGGTCTATTTTGGAAAATGTAATGTGTACAGCTGAAAAAATGTGTATTCAAAAACAGTGGTCTAAAGCGCCTGCTTGGGAAAGCTTGGGTGGCTTCAGGGACCGCGGTTTGATCCCCGGCACCACATGCTGCGCCAACCCTGCCCTCGGGGTGGGCTGAGCCGGCCATAAAAATGACTGAATAAACAAACAAAGGTTCTGAAACAAGAAAAAAAAATAAATAAAAATTAAAAAAAATTGGTTGGATGGAACACTCTGTGTATATCTAGCAAGTCCAGTTGTTCCAGATCTGGTTCAGTTCAGCTACTTGGCTAATTTTTTGTCTGCTTGACCTATCTTTTTGGGATAAATGGGTATTAAAGTCTCCTTTTAAGATCGTCATATTGAACATTAGGTTTTTCATGTCAATTAAGATTTGTCTTACATAACTTGCTGCTCCCTTGTTGGGTACACACATATTCAAGAGTGTTACCTCTTTGTCTTGATTTTTCCCCTAACTAGTATGTAGTGGCCTTCTTTATTTCATTTGATCAATCTTGGTTTGAAGTTCAGACTGTCTGCAAACAAGATTGCTACCCCTGCTTTTTTTCTGAGGTTCTGGGGCATGTAGTATTGTTCTCCATCCTTTAACTTTTAGTCTCTGAGTTATTTTATGAGTCTGTTTCTTGTATATAGCATATTGTTGGATTTTGCTTCCTTATCCACTCTGCCAGTGTATTTCTTTTAATTGGAGAATTGAGTCCATTTATATTGTTGGTTATAATTGAAATGCATTGAGTTATGATTGACATGACTTTTGCTTACTACTATTTATTCTTTTTTTCTCCTTTTAACTGGTTGCCCTGTTTGGTGGGCTCTTTCTGGTCTAATTTTTAGATTTCTGGTCATTTTGGTCTCTCTCAAAAATATTTTTTGTAGTATACTGTGTAGGGTTGCCTTTGACATCATGAAACTCTTTAGTTGTTCTTTGTTGTGGAATTATTCCACTTCTCTTTCATACTTGAAAGAGAGTTTTGCAGGGTATCGCAGTCTGGGCTGCAATATTTTTTCATGGAGCTCTCGAACACTATGCTCCTTGCTCTTCTTGACTTCATGGTTTGTGAAGAGAAATCTGCCATTATTCGGATGGGTTTTACTTTAAATGTGATCTGTTTATTTTCTTTAGTGGTTTTAAGTATGTTATTCTTCTGTTGGATTTCTGGGATCTTTACTATTATATGTCTGGGTGTGTTTTTAGTTGGGCTGATGATATTTGGAGTTCTGAATGCCTCAGTTATCTGAATGTCTGATTGTTTTCTCACACTTGGAAAGTTGTCTGCTATTACTTCTGCTCATATTCTTTTTATATCATTTGTATTGACTCTTTTCTCATTAACTCCTATTAACCTCGCATTGTTCATTTTTGCATCATCTTTCAATTGTTCCATTATTTTTCCTGCATCGTAGTTGTTTTTAAAGATCCTTTCTTACCTTTTCACTATCTGCCACTGTGTCTTCTAGATCTGAAACTCTATCTTCACTTTC
>PVJA010012358.1:0-52158 GCA_004027025.1 Myocastor coypus | reverse complement strand
TATTAATCTAAACTGATCCGATGATGAAAATATGTAATATAACCATTGTTAAATTTAAACAATAAAAGAATTGAAAATAAAATAAAATAAAATATTTTAAAAAATAATTTTGCCGGGCGTGGTGGCTCACGCCTGTAATCCCAGCACTTGGGAGGCTGAGGCAGGAGGATCGCTGCGAGTTCGAGACCAGCCTGGGCTACAAAAGTGAGCTCAAAGCCAGCCTCAACTGCACAGTGAGACCCTGTCTCAAAAAGCCAAAAAAAAAAAAATAATAATAATAATAATAATAATAATAATAATTTTAAAAATTGAACATAAAATAACTCAGTTGGGCACTGATACATGCTTGTAATGCCAATATTTGGGAGGCTAAAGCTAAGGAATGGCAGGAACTTTGAGTCCAACCTGCACTACAAGGAATTTGAGGGCCAAACAGAAAGAGGGTGTTTCTTAAAAGAAAAAAAAATAATCAAAATTCCCTTCAAGAAATACTGAAAATTTGACCAAGCAACCAGGCACAGCATGTGAGTAAGACCTCCCTGGGCCCATCAGAAACTCATTTGGCCCAGCAACAAGCCCAGCACATGCCATGTGGAAAACTTCCCAGCTGGGTTTACAGCAATGGGAAGAATGAAGAGTGAAAAATGTCCCACAAGGTAAGGTCTGAGCAGTAAGCTTGGGTACTGCAGATTCATTGGGTTCTTCAGTAAGAATAACTCCCTGAAGAGAAACTAGACACAAGACACACCCAGCTGATTCAAGAGCAGAACATCTTGCCAGAGTGACACAGCAGGTTCACCTCCAAGGGCTGCAGCAGGAAGAAGTGGAGCTCAGCAGCCAGAACCAAGCCACACCCACCTGCATGAGTGTAACTTGGTAGATCCAGACCTGGTGCTGATCAGAGGTCAGAGCTACACAAAATGACAAAGAGCAAAGTGCACTCTCAGGCCTGGAACCCACCCATAACGAATACAGGAGACCATAGCATAGAAGAAATTGGAAATAACATACCTGAAATCTCTGAAATAATAGCATCTTAAGTAAAGAAACAACTGCAGAAAGGTATAGTGAAAGTCAGACCAGAAATAATTTCTTAAGTAAAAAAATAAATAATACTTATAATAAAAGAAGTACTAAGTGCTTCTAAAAACACTAATAAAAATAGAGAAGAATAGAAAAATGTTTTAATTCTTGAATGAATAATATAAGAAAGTAATAGAATGTATGAATCAGATTCAAAGTGCTATACAGTAACTTAAAACTTCAATTACAAACTGGTAAAACCATTTATATGAAAATGAAAATAGATTTCTAGACCTTAAAGACACCATTACAGCTAGTGAAGAGGTAAGACCTCTTAGTAACAACTAGGATGCAAGAAAAAAATAATCCAATATATACAAGATGATGCAAAGATGAACAACAAAAGACTAATAGGCATCAGTGAGAAAGAAGGAGTCAATACAAATGATATAAAAAAGAATTATTGGCAGAAGTACGAGCAGAAAATTTCCCAGATATGGGGAAAAAAATTTGACATTCAACTAACTGAAGCATACAGAATTCCAAATAACATTAAAGCAATTAAATATGCAACCAGATGTATAATAATCAGGATCCCAGAAATTCAGCACAGAAACAGTACACTAAAAGCCACTAGAGAAAATAAATAGATTACATTTAAAGGAAAACCTGTTAGAATAATGGAAGATCTCTCCTCACAAGCCATCAAGTCAAGAAGAGCATGGAGCAAAGTACTTCAAGTCTTGCAAGAAAACAAATTCCTGTGCAGACTGCTATACTCTTCGAAACTCTTTTTCAAGTTCAATGGAGAAGTGAAATACTTCCAGGACAAAAAACAACTAAGAATTTTATGATGACAAAGCCAAGCCTACACAGTTTACAAAAAGATATTCCAGAAAGGCATGAAAATGACAACCCCATGAAGAATGGAAAGAACCCCCAAATAGGGCAAATAATTAAACACAGGAGAAAAAGAGGTGTACAAAAGTAGTCTCTCAACTATTATTTTGTATACAGCAGCACGACATGTCAATCAGCATATTCTACAAATGGAACTCTCCTGCACCCTATGGATCATGACTCTGTTTGGATTTACAGGGTGGATATCAAGGAAATAGCATTAGCTCATACTCACAAGTGACACCTGGCCACCAGTAAGTGTCATAGACACTGTGTCCACGACATACTAGAACTTTGTGCAATATCCTATCCCCAAACTGTTAGAAGTTCTGGTCATACATTTGCCATCCCAGTATTTATGTTACGTTGTATTCTAAGTAATTTTTTACTACCATGCAAACTTTTTCTTAGTTGATATTATTGTATATATTAACCTATTCAAATACTATGCGAGTACTCTGAATTGATTACAGATTTGTACACATGATATACAACATTCTAGCCTCTAATTTGGGCTCATGATTTGATTTGAATTCTGGAATATTGTTTTGAATATTTAATTTAATTTTAATTAATTAATATTTAGTTAACTTTCTGAATATTGTTTAATTATACTTTTTGTTTTATGATTCATACTGTATCTCTGGCTTATAATCTACTTATAAGACATGGTATGGGGAGACCCCACTCGAGAACCCACTTCTGTCCTTCTCTCAGATAGGAGCTTTCTTTCCCCTAATAAATATATTCTGCTCATAAAAACAGGCATGGCATGATATTTTCTCCTAGTATGAGAAAGTTTAATAAGAAAAATAAATAAATAAATAAAAAGAAAAAATATATATATATTAGGATAGATATACAGCTACTTTGTCTTAGTTGATTGAGAATAAAAGTTTGTAGTAATATTGTTTAGACAAGGTATCAGGTTTGCACCT
Source organism: Myocastor coypus (assembly GCA_004027025.1). Lineage (NCBI taxonomy): Eukaryota > Metazoa > Chordata > Mammalia > Rodentia > Myocastoridae > Myocastor > Myocastor coypus. Next base: position 49,297 of record PVJA010012358.1, on the reverse strand, counting down.
TGTCCTCTGAATAACTACTATGAAGACCACAATATACATGGTATTAATTATTGTAGCCATCCTACTAACTTGTTTTGAAACTGTTTCATTGCTATTTTATCTTTTTTTCATTAAAATAAAGCCTTATGGAGTCACTGGGGTAACTTTTAGAGTTTGATTAATTCATGATCCAATGCTGAGATAATGGGTGCGATGAAGCTTTTCTAAAGACCTGTGGATGTAGACAGCCAGCCCAGCAGGTGGGCTTCGGTCTTTCCTCTCAGCCATTACTTTCTGAGTACAAATCCTTACCTCTGTGAAACAAATGCATGGAGCAAAGGAAACAACCAACAAAAGAGACAACCTACAGACTGGGAATAAAATTTCCAGCTATTTCCCAGCCAGAGAATTAATATCTAGGATATATAAAGAGGGGCTCGGGAGGTGGCTCAGTGGTTAAAGCACCTGCTTAGGCAAGATTAGGCAACCACCAGGATCATAGTTCGATCCCCAGCACTACATGCTAAGACAGCCCCACTCCCAAGGCAGGCTGAACAGGCCAAAATGGAAAGAAAGAAAGCAAGAAAGAAACAGAGAGAGAGAGAGAGAGAGAGAGAGAGAGAGAGAGAGAGAAAGAAAGAAAGAAAATAGATTATATAAAGAGCTCAAAGAAATTAGGCCCCCCAAAATAAAACATCCAGTCAAAAAAGTGATTAACTGAAATAATCAGATACTTCACAGAAGAACACTTCAAATAGACAATAAATACATGAAGAATGCTCAACATTGCTCTCCATGAGAAAAAAAAAAAAAAAAAAAAAAAAAAATTTTTTTTTTTTTTTTTTTTTTTTTTTTTAGAGTAAGATCTAAAAATGTTCAGCGTCGCACTACTAGATCTGACCTATAGTGATCTCCCTCCCAAGAGCTGGGATTACAGGCACAGTCACCATACCCAGTCTCAACTGCTGTCTCAGCATGTTCCAGGGGCAGGGCAAGCATAGCAGACCTAGGAATCAAAGCACTGCACCTGCTTGCAGGCACTTTAATCCTCTGATCTATTTGGCCAGCCCTAATAAAATGAAAATTAAAACAACCCTGAGATTCCATCTTGCTCCAGAAAGAATCACCATTATCATATGAGCAGTAGTCCTTATGCTAGAAAGATCATGAAAAAGAGCAAAGAAAAAAAGATCTTCTTGGTTCTAGAAGATCTCCTTAAAAAGAGGAAGGCTTATCAAACCCTCAAAGCCAACCAGGCAAAGCAGGCCCTTTTGGGGAAAAAAAAAAAAAAAAAAAAAAAAGAGAGAGGAAGGTAAAAGAGATCAGATTTAAGTGACTGGAATATTTCCTTCCTGATTCCTGGTGACAGCAGCGTGACAGATTATATGTGAGATGACCAGAAGTAAAACCTTGCACTTTGGAAGCACCTGATGAGCATTCCTTGGCCTTTGTTGTCTGCCTCGAAGGTTGATCAGCTAGGTGAGTTCCCTAGTACAGAAGACCGTTGCAAGACTTCGCCTGAAGTTGTTCAGTGGTGTTTTTGTTAAAGTCACCCACCAAACTCTCAGAATATTTCGGATAATGGAGCCTTACATGACCTGGGGATTTCCAAATCTGAAGTCTGTCCAGGAACTCATTTTGAAATACGGACAGGGCAAGGTCAAAAGTAAGACCATCCCACTGGTAGACAACCCTGTGATCGAGGAGCACCGGGCAAGTTTGGTGTTGTTTGCCTGGAAGACCTCATTCACCAAATCACCTTCCAGGGTCGGTTGCACTTCCAGGACATCACCTTTCCATGTGTCTGTGGCCCTGCACACCACCAAGAACACGGTGGGCTTCCTCAAGATGGGCTCAACTGGCTATCAGGGTGAGTGCATCAACCAGCTCATCCCCAGTTGAACTCGCTCCAGAATAACAAAGAACAGTGCTATGAAGCATATTTTGATTTTGGGAGCTGTTACCAAGTTTTCTCTGAGAAGTTGAATTTTCTACCTTCAGAGACTGAAAAGACCAATGAGGGAATCAGCATGGCAGGCACCTCTCAGCACCACCCAGTTTCAAAGCAAAGTTCCGTTGTTTCCCGTCATGCCACAGCTGAAATCAACACTTGCTGTGGAGGAAGAAGTTCACTTTTGTTGCATCTTCTGCCCTGGAACTCACTTTTGGTGAATGAGTAACCTGAGGAGGGTACAAGAATCGCTGTCCTTAAGATTTGGAGCATTGGACTGAGCCCAGAGGCGTATGTGAGTCTGGAGCCCCAGGACTTTCTTTGGAAAAGACTGAAATACAGTTACAGCTGTTTAGAGGGGGAAAAAAAAAAAAAAAAAAGAATGACCATCATCAAGAAGTCAGATAACAAATGGTGGTGAATCTGCGGGGAAAGGGAAAATAAATTTAAAAAGTAAGAATAAAACTTCGATGCATTCCTGCTATTCATCTTTCCAAAAGAGTTAAAGACATCTTATGACAATGATACCTGAGCACTCACGTTTAAAGCCATGTAATTCACAATAGCTAAATCTTGGAAAAAACCCTGTATGTCTGTCGACAGATGAATGTATAGAGAATGTGGCATCTATACCCGCTGGGTTTCTGTTCTACCACAGAAAAATAAACTTGAATAATTTGTGGCAGGTAGATGAGCCTTGAGATCATAACATCAAGTGAAATAAATCAGACACACAATACAATTTCTCCTATATGAAAAACTCAAAATATAAATACAGACCATAATAAAAAGTAGATCTTAGGATTATGAAAAGTAGTGGAATAGATCCTTTGGATACAAGAAGAGGAACAAAACTTGAAGGGACGGAAATGGAATAAAAATTAGAAAAAGAATGAAGATGTGTTCTGTATGTGTGCCAACTTGTGACAAGAAATGTGATCATTATGTACTACACACATGTATTAAATAAAGTTGACCACAAGAGCAGATATATGAAGACTTGAGTTGGAAATATGGAAAGGGTGCCAGTAAAAGGGAGTTTTGAGGGCTGATGAGATAGCTCAGTGGACGAAGTCCTTGCTTAGGTAAGCACAGGGGCCAGGGTTCAATTCCTGGCATTGCGTGCCATGCCAGCCCCACCCTCGGGTGTGCTGAGCCAGTGATGGAGTCCGGGCTTGGTGGTGCACCCCTGTGATCTCAGCACTAGGGAAGCCGAAAACAGGAGGATCATGATGAATCTATGCTGTGTAGTGAGACTCTGCGCACACACACACACACACACACACACACACAGAAAAGTAAAAGAGTTTCATTCTTTAATATATCATGGTCTTCTTGTATTTTTGGAGGAATTTCGCTCAAGATACTTCTGAAAGTAGATGTTGAGATAGTAAATTCTAAGCGTAGTTAGCTTATTGATAAATAATGAATTTGAAAGATAAAACAAGGAAGCAAAATTTGACACGGAGAGCCTCAGCCTCAGGCGACACAGCGGAGAGCTCTGAAGTAAGGACTGCCCTGCGGGCATCTCATTCCATGGCAGGAAGAAATCCAAAGTATAAACAATTTAAAGAGGAAAAATAGAGAGGATAAGAGATGGGGAATTAGTCCTTCTCAGAAGGGAAGGTCTCAGAATGAACAGAAATGGCAGAAAAAAGGGGAAGAGGAAACAAAAACGCGGAAGATGTGAAATGCACACGATACCAACTTGCCACGAGAAATGTATTTACTGTATATTGCAAATACAGTGTAATTGTTAAAAGGAGGAAAAGAGGAAGCATTGTGGCCATAGCTGGCTGGGAACCTGGGGAGGGCCCATAAGGCAGGGTAGTGAGGAAGGGTGCGGGGCAATGTCCCGCAGGGACACCTCCCCATCTGTCACACCACACAACCGAACTTTTCCTCCAAAAGTTCTAGGAGTGCTGAAGTTTCCAAAGGCTCCGGAGCCAAACTTTACTGGTTCTGAGACACAAGGAAAGCCTACCAGCCACAACAGATCTCAACTAAATAGATAGGAGCAAAAGGGTCTATCAAATTACCCTAACTATGGATGAGAAGAATAAAATATCCAATTCTTTTTCTTCTTTTAACAAAGGAAAAACAAGTATCTGAGTGTTACACTAAACCTTCTGCAAGTCAGTGACTTATTTTTTTAGATCCATCCAGCATGTAAGTCTGCCCAAAAGAATTCCACTCAACTCTCTCAAGTAAATGTTTTATTTAAAAAAGGAGAGGGGTAATAAAACAGAATAAGAGACATGAAAAAGTGCCATGGGATTGACCTGCTACAATCTTGTATATGGTTAGAATTCTAAATTTCTATGTGAAAATGTGTAACTGTTTATTGTCACATTCTATAGGAATTTATTAGAATATCAATGATTGATACAAAATACCAGCCCCATGTTAAGTCTAAGGCATTTGATATTCAGAAAGACAGTGATGTTAAGCTCAAGTACCCATGTCATAGAGCAATTATAGCACTAAGCTTCTCTTCTGGAGGGTTAATAACTTAAATTTGCAGACAAACAAAATAGAGAAAAAGAAGGGCTACAAGGACAACCAATATTTTGGCTCTAGCCCTTCAAGGTCAGTGAGGACTCAGGACATAAGAGAACCAGTGTTGTGACATCCTATAACTCAGTGGTGTCCCAAATTTTCTGTTCAGGGACATTATGGGGCTACAGAGGACAAGGATCAATAATGTATAGTGTGCCTAAGGAGAGTTACCTAGAGAGAAAGCATTCTCTCAGGCTTTCACAGAAAGCAAACTGGTCAAACAATGGCCATGACTCATCCAGATGGCTGATACTGACAAAAGATCTACATGTTGCTGTACATGGTTTCGAGGTAAATCCTAAGGAGATTTGACCCACCTTGGGAGACACAAAAGTTACATGTGTTGTTATATAGGTATTGTTTTAACTTGGCCTTACCCATCCAACAGAAAAGTTTAACCATGAGGCATAAAAAGTAAAGCCAGAATACTATGCTGAGTTGTAAAAGGCTCAAATCAACAACTTCTGACATTGCTATTTGTGCTAATAACCCACTACACTAGTATGGAAGATTGGACTATACATACAACTACTTTCTCTTAGTTCAATGAGAAGAAATATTTGTACCAATAATGTTTAAAATATTGATGTCCGCATCTTGTACTGTAAACAACTACTATGAAGACAATATGCATTGTATTGATTATTGTGGTTGTCCTACTGATGTGGTTTGAAACTATATCATTGCTATCTCTTTCCTATTGAAATTACTTAAAAAAGAGGAAAATGTGGAGGGTATGTAGGAGTTAAAAATATATGTTAAAATAAAAAAGAAGTTCACTCACAAACATCTTTTTTTTTTTTTTTGTGGGACCAGGGTTCGAACTCACGACCTTGCACTTGCCCAGCAGGCACTTGTGCCTCGGAGCTATCTCCCCAGCCCCACAAACATCTTATAGTTTGTTGTCAATAATATGAAAGCATAAATCTTATGATGCATGTATTTTACCATCATCATAATCACTATTATTATTTATTATTATTATTTGTCTCATAAGAGTTGCCATGCTAATGGTGGAATTTAAAGTCACCAGTACAAAAGATTCCATGTCTACTTACAAATTCAATTGAATCAGAAATGCAAGTAAACATTCTCAAAATAGAAATAAATTTGTTAGCCTGCTACTTCTCCAATCAAGGGAAAGGTAATAAATCTCTAGAACATGAAGTGAAAGGGTCATAGTGGAATATTCTGGCAGCCCTCTATCTGAGAAGTGCTTGCATTATTAAGTCACATGAATAATTAAACATGTACTTGCCACCTGCAGGAAGCAAAAAACGAAGGATAATATCAAGGACCTCTCCACTCTTACTGAAAGAAAAAAAATTATTTTCTCTGGCAATCTTTACTTCCAACTTGATAAACTGGCAAAGAATTATTTCTTCTTTTCATTTTAGATTGTGAGTACACTTTTTAAACTTAATTTTCCCATCTTTGACGGTTACACATAATTTTCCCTATCCCCTCTCTTTCTATTTTGTCAGTTTTTCTCCCTCAACATAAACACGTACATACACATGCACACACATGCACATTCATACATTTACATATATACATGCTATATTTTAAATCTGCAATATTACTTTGGAAGCAAATTGTGAATCAGAAGGACAAGGCTCATATTCAAGTCTGCTAACTGAACATTTCACATTAGATTAGTCAGATACATTTTTCATTTCAATTACATTTTAATTCCATGCTTGAACCTGCCCATATAATGATTAACCAAAATATAAATAAGCAAACAAAGACATTCTTTCTGTAAACTGATAATGTATGGTGCCTCCATAGCACCAACCAATCTCTCCAAAGTAACATTTTATCAAGAAAAGACCCATAACAACCTTATAAAGTGCAAAGAAAAACACTAGGAAAAGGGAAAATATTTAAAGAATTTTGAGTACTTTGTTAATATGAACACAAGGGCTGGAGATATAGCTCAGTGGCACAAGCACCTGTGTGAAAACACAAAGTCCTGAGTTCATTCCCCCATACCACAAAAAAAAAAAGGATATATGAATGCAATGGTGATAGTGAGGTATTAATTTAAAATGTCAGATTAAATTTAATTTGTATACATTGAAAAACAAACCAACATTCCAAGAATACAAATCAGTTAACATTTAAAACTACTTACATCTCAAAGATGTAAGTAGTCTCAGACTATGCTAAACACTGTAATAACATAATTCTAGGGCCAAGGAGTTACCTTAGCAGAGTAAGTGCTTGCCTGGCAAGTGGTGCAAGGTCCTGAGTTTGATCCTTGGTACCACCAGAGAGAGAGAGAGAGATACGAACAGAGACAGAGACACAGAGACAGAGAGGCATGAGGCACATAGGACAATTTGAACATTAAGAAAATAACAGTTTGTGTGTGACCTGGGCCACATATAATTTTACCTGCAGAAATCACAGAGGATAGTTGTCAAAAGTATTTTTGCTGGGGGTAGGGTTGAGACAGAGTCCTACTAAGTAGCTCAGGCTAGCTGTGAACTCACTATATAGTATAGGCTGCCCATCCTCCCACCTCCACCTCCTGGGCACAACCTCAACAGGTATGTGCCACCATGGCTAACAATCTTAATTTTAAAGAGAAAAAAATCAAGCCCTGAAAGATTATGTACTTGATACAGTCAAGAATTCAAAATTAGTTCTGTCTTACTCCTGACAACATGCTGTGTTAGGGGCCAAGAAATAGCTCAGTGGAACAAGCACTTGCCTGGCAAGCACAAGGCCTCAGTTTAATCCCCAGCCCCCCCCCCAAAAAAATACTGCATTAAGGAACTAAGCCACAGCCATGATCTTGGTGCTCCAACATAATGTGCTTGGGAAATAGCTGGCCCCAGCAGACATCTTAAGCCATAGATGGCTGAGCGCCCACAGGAAAATTTCTAATTCCATAAGTCAGGTCAGAAAATTTTCTGCATCTTCTTTTCTTGGCTCTACATTTTGAACAGCACCGTCTTGAACCAATGAATTCCAGGCCTTTGGGATTTACACAATATTTTTTAAATAAAGTTTGATAGATTGACAAATTTTACTGTGGTTAAGTACTGCATAAGTACACAAAACAAAAACATTATCAATGTTATTAGATATTTCTATATAACTAGTTTTGGCTTTTTTTCTTAAAAAAATTAAGGCATATAATTTACTACACCAAAATTGTCCTGCAAGTTTTAATAAACATATATAATTATGTAAATTACAATCATGGTATGAAAGAGTTCTTCGTTCTAAAAAAAAAAATAACTTTATGCTTTATTAAGAAAAGACAAAGAAAATACCTCCCCAAGCCCTAAGCTTTATTATGTTTTTTACTTCTATGATCAGTTTTTCCAGAATGTCAAAGAAATGGAATCATCTAGCACATAGCACTTTGAATCTAGCTTCTTTCATTTGGCATTCTTGAGAGACATCTATCTTACGTCAAAAAATATTCTCTTCCATGGATATTTCACAATTTGCTTAGTCTTTCATTCAACAACATCTGCATAGTTTCCAATTTAGAAACTTTTTAAAGTTACTATAAACATCCACATACACCTGTTCATCTTGAGCATTTCTGGGAGTGGAACTGTTCAGTGAAAAGGTAAGCGTATGCTGAGCTAATGAGAAACTCCCAAACTATTTTCCAAAACAATGGACCATTGCACATTTCTGCCAGTAACACTGATGGTCCACATTCTCGCCTCATTTCATCAACTGCTTATTTTTAATCCAATCCATTCTAAAATGTGAGTGGTGAATTTTGATTAGAGTTCTTGTTACTTCCCTAACAACAAATGATGTTGATTATCATCTTATGTCTTTCAACTTTGTTCTTTTTCAAAGCTGTTTTGTGTATTCTATTTCTTTCCTCTTTCCAAGTAAATTCTAATGTCAGAATTTAATTTCTATAGAGATTCCTGCTGGAATTTTGATTGTGATTTCCTTGACTCTATAGATAAACTTAGGAACACTTAAGATTTAAGTGGGTCTCCCAATCCATGACAAGCACCCCTTCATACTTGTGAGTTTATTAGATATTTTATAATACCTTTCATCAATATCTTATTAGTATCTAGTTCTTAAACATATTTAAGACATATGTTTTATATACATCACATACATATATCTTTCTCCTTTCTCCCTGTTACATGAGAAATTCATTCACTCCACACCGTAACTGAGGCTTTTCTCTCCCCATGAAATCTCTAGGCCCTCTTCCTTCTAACTCCGCACTACTTAAACATCTAGGAATATATGAAAACTATATGCATTTTTTTACACAGAGAAGATAAAAAGCAGTCATAAAAATTGAGCAATAATAATAGTAATTGAACAACAAAACATAAAAATAAATGAATAGAGAAAGACTTATTTTTAATATTGAGAACTTTAATGACTCCTAAAAGTAGATGAGGCTGAACTGAAAACTTGACCAAAAAAAAAAAAATCAATTTTATCTGCTATTCAATTGGCCAAGAATCTAAAAAAAATGCAAAGCTATAGAATGTCTGCCTATGACTCTGTCAACACATAGCACTAATATATTTCCAAGAAGTAATATCATCTAACAAGCAAGCCACTCATCACAAATTAAACCAAGAAAATATGTTTGCTGTCAGAGGAGGATTCCACTTTGCTCATTTGGCCCTGCTAAGCCCCTTCACAAATCCTCTTATAAACATAGGATGAGAAGGATGCGCCTGTACAGACAGCCAGAGCAAGCTCACCAATTTCCTAAATGTGGTCATATCCTGTGACAACCAGACAAGGCTCTCACGTTGCAAAGTTTCAGCCAGGCCCTGACATGGTTAGCACACCCATCACAGCCTGCCTATGGGGCTACATGGTGAAGAGAGCAACTGACGAAAGCAAATAACCCTCTCAGCAGCAATTTTGCTCATTTTCCGTCCTCTAAAACATTAATAACCTTATTCTCAGTTATTATACTTTTATATCTTGTGAATTCTTCTCTGATTGTAACTTTTTAAAATCAGTTTTAAGAAATGCAAGCTATAAGGAACAGTTACAAGAATAATGACCGTAGAATTTAAGCCCCAATGTGAACTTTTGACTTGAAAGATGATACTAATACAAGTCCCCAAATACTGTCACACCTAAGTATGCTAGGTATATGATGCTCTATTTATCAGTAGCCATGATATATGTTAGACTTTATTGTATTTTTTCCTATTTATGATTCCCAAAAAAGATTTTATTTGTATTGTTCATGTTGAATTATTTCATTTACTACATATTACCAAGAGGACAATGAGACTGCATTTTATAGGTCATTGCTTTATTTCCTATGTTTCATTCACGACAAAAGGCTCACACATTTTCAATTAAATAATTCCATAATTGCAAAACAAGAGGTAACACTATTTATGTAAAAATTGGACTGTAATACTAACAAGATTGGCACATTGATTGATCCCTGTTAACTTCCTATACATTTCGTAACTCCAAAGTTCACCTTGAGTGTGTGACATTTTATCATTCTACCTCACCTCATTCTATCAGTGATTTTCAAAGAACAAAATTTAAAGTCTATACATACTTTTGCTAAATGTTGAACTTCCCAGTGGCAGGCATATGTATGACCAAGAACATATTTTTTTTAACTGCTTTTCTTTCCTACTGAATTCAAAATTTGTATTTTCCCTAAAAGATACAAAACTAGTCTCCCAGGAAACATTTCACAAGACAATATTTTTACTCATTAATGGAAACGGTTTCAGTACTTACACTGACTAAATAGCCCTGACAGCTCTAGACTGCAGTGGATAGTGAGCACAGCAATCATCTATAATAACTTTAATAGCATTCATATATAGCCCTTTGATACAGTTCTATTATCACACACATACAGGGTTTTTTTCAATTTAACTTCCATTTGTAAATTCCATGATTTAACACATTAAATGAGCGTTTCTGTACAGTTTCATTTTGTTCCAGAACTTAAGGTTACAAATACTTTTTCTTTTAGTTCAAGGAAGATAAAATGTTTATACAGAATGGGAAAAGTAACCGAAGGTTTCTACATTATATAATCAAGAATTCAAGTAGGTATTGAGACCTGTGTTATGCACTGCTCTAGCTACTAGGACACAAAATAGACAAAAATAACATTCTAAGACTGTGTTGGGCCCCAAGGATCCTGTGTCCAGCCAGTGCTCAGGCTCAGTGTGTGTGGGAGCACCAGCTTACCCACCCCCCAAATCCTCTGTCCAGCCAATACCCTGGCCAAGCCTGTGTTGTGTGTGGGACTGCCCACCCAACCTCCTTCCAGCTAGTACACAGGCCTAGCTTGTGTGTGTGTGTGTGTGTGTGTGTGTGTGTGTGTGTGTGTGTTGGTGTGTGTGTAATGGACCACCCACCTTCCAGAGCCTCCTCCATCCCTGAAGAGAGGCTAGGGGCATGACCCACCTAGCTAATCCAGGAGCAGAACATCTTGCCAGAGGCACATAGCAGATTCACTTCCATGGGATGCAATAAGAAAAGCAGAACACAACAGCCAGAACCAAGCCAAGCCTCCTTGGATGAGACCAAACTTGATAGATCCAAACCCACTAAGCTGAGACACACTGCTAGACCCAGCAGAGAAGCATCTCTCTCTCTCTCTCTCTCTCTCTGTCTCTCTCTCTCCCTGTCTCTCTGTCTCTCTCTCTCTCCCCTCTCTCTCTGTCTTCTTTCTCTCTCTTTCTTGATATAAAGTTGAAGAAACAGGTAACAAGGGTAAACTAGTCTGCCAAGAAGACTCCAAGTATATCGAGAGGCAGTAACCAGACAGAACTTAGGGGAACAAATTTAAATACAAATTCCCAACTTAAAGTCTGCTTAGCTATACAGTCATAATGTTTATGACGCTTACACTGTAAAATACAAACACATTAGTTACAAAAGTTTGTCAAATGCTAAACACCACTACCCATTATTAGAGTTGCTAATAGTAGTTGTGTAAATGCAGCACTGAAATTTTCTTAACCACATAGTCTTTCTTGGTTAAGAATATTAGTATGTGCTAAGGTAATAACTGTACCAAAGCTCTACACCAAAGGTCAGAGAATAGTATTATGCAAAATGACAAAGAGAAGGAGGAAAATGTATTTTCATGCCCAGAGCTCATCAAGAACAAATGCAGAGCAAGGTGTATTGGTGCACACCTATGATCCTAGCATTAGAGAGGCTGAGGAAGGAGGATCAATGTGAATTTGAGACCGGCCCGGGCTACAAAATTAGGCTCAAGGCCAGCCTGAACTGCATGGCAAGACCCTGTCTCAAAAAAAAAAAAAAAAGGAGACAATAGAATACAACAAAGTGGGAGTCACACAGCTGAAATCTCCAAATTAATAGCAGCTAAACTAAGGAAACAACAAATTCCTCAGCAACCAATTGGTTACGGATGAAATTAAAGCATATGACAATTCAATGAAAATTCAAGCACAGCTCATCAGAATTTATTGGGTGCAAATAAAGTAGTTCTTAGAGGGAAATTTACAGCAGTGAACTCACACATTAGGAAAACAGAACGGGAACAAATGAATACCTAATGCTGTACCTTAGACATCTACAAAAAAAAAAAAAAAAAAAAAAAAAAAAAAAAAAAAAAAAAAAAAAAAAAAAAAAAAAAAAAAAAAAAAAAAAAAAAAAAAAAAAAAAAAAAAAAAAAAAAAAAAAAAAGAGCAAACCAAACCCAAAGACGAAAGAAGTAAAAAAAATTATAAAGATTAAAAGAGAAAATAGTGTAATGGAGACTAAAAAGAAATACAAAGGGGGCTGGGGAGAAACCTCCATGGCACAAGTGCCTGACTGATAAGTGCGAGGTCATGAGTTCGAACCATGGTCAAGAAAGAAAGGAAGGAAGAAAGAAAGAAAGAAAGAAAGAAAGAAAGAAAGAAAGAAAGAAAGACAGAAAGAAAGAAGACAAAGAATTAATGAATCAAAAAGCTGGATCATTGAAAGATTAAATAAAATTGATAAGCCCCTAGCTAATCTCATCAAAACAAGGGAAGGAAAAAATGCAAATCAAGCAATAAGAGAGGAAATTATCACATATCCTGTGGAAATTCAGAAAATCATCAATACATATTTTGAAAATCTTTATTCTCGCAGAATCAAAGACACAGAAGAAAGGGACAGATTCCTAGGAAGGTACAATTTACCAAAACTGAATCAAAAATATATAGGAACTCTCAATAACCCCATGATAGCCAATGAAATTCAAAATATAATAAATAGCTTACTGAAAAAGAAAATTCCACTTCTTGATGGATTCACAGCTGAATTCTACAAGAAATTTATAGAAGATATATTCCCAATACTCCTCAAAACCTTCAAAGAAATTGAAAAGGAAGCAATATTCCCAAAATCATTCCTGAAGGCAAGTACCATACTGACACCAAAACCAGAAAAAGATGCAACTAAAAAAGAGAACTGCAGGCCAATATCCTTCATGAATATAGATTTAAAAATCCTCAATAAAATCTTAGCAAATAGAATATAGCAAATCATAAAGACTATACACTACAAAAGGGAAAAAGAAAACAAAAAGTAAAGTTTAAGGAAAGTGTTAATGTTTAATCAGTCTTCTATCAATCTAAACTGATATGATGATGCAAATATGTAATATAACCATTGTTAAATTTAAATAATAATAAAAAATTTTAAATAAATAAAATAAAAAATTCAAATGTATGAGAAGAAATAAATTATATAACTGGGGAAATGGAAGGTCTTATAATTAAGAACAACATAAATTTGTTGCATATGTTTGCCAAACTCTTTTAATTAATATGTAAACGACACATATTTTGCTTTAAAATGAATTCAGCATGATAGGGAAACAATGTAAATATATATTGAATAAATGCACTTCACATTATGATGTAAAAGTTAAATTTTATCGGGCCCGGCAGGATGTCTCGGTGGTCTAAAGCACCTGCTTGGGAAGGCTTGGATGGCTACAGGGACTGTGGTTCCATCCCCGGCACCACGTGCTATGCTGGCCCTGCCCCCAGGGCAGGCTGAGCCAGCCATAAAAATAGATAAACAGATAAACAAAAATTCTGAAAAAAGTAAAAATTAAAATAAAATTTTAAAAAATTTAAAATGTTAAATTTTATCAATTTAAATATATATCATTGCTTTATTTTATAATAACACTTTGCTCACGGTATTTATCTTATCACACACATGCATGCACAAGCACACACACATGCACATGCATGCACACAAACTCAATACATCCTAAAGAAATATTTACAAAGAAGTTTGTACCTTATAGGAATTATATTTACACAGAATGAATAAAGATGTTAGAAATCTAAGTAAAACTAAGATTTACACAGAATGAGTAAAGATGTTCGAAATCTAAGTAAAACTAGAAATAATAGATGTAGTAGAAAAATGTGACAAGAGTATAATTATTACATTTAAATTTTAATGCTTAGTGTAGAATATATTTAACGTATTTTATACTGCTTGCTAACCATTATCACATGTGCCACACCCTGGAACATCTGGTGACATTTCAAATACATTTGTGCAATTCTTTTACCTGGGTGTTTTTCACCCAATTAATGGATTCATTAATAAAATATTAGCATGAAAAATAAAATAAACTAAAATAAAGATTATACACTACAACCAGGTAGGATTCATCTCCTGGATGCAATACTGTTTTAATATATGCAAATCCATAAATGTAATACACTATATCAATAGAGCCAAATCCAAAAACCACATGATCATCTCAATTGATGCTGAAAAGGCTTTTGACAAAGTCCAACAGTCATTCATGATCAAAGCCCTACAGAAAATTGGAATGAATGGCCTCTACCACAACCTGATAAAAGCCATCTATGACAATCCAACTGAAAATATCATTGTAAAAGGGGAAAAACTGAAATCTTTTACTTTCAGACCAGATACAAGACAAGGATTTCCTCTATCACCACTCCTATTTGATATAGTTCTGGAATCATTAGCTAGAGCCATTAGACAACAGAGAGAATTAAAATGAATAAGAATAGATAAAGAAGAAATTAAACTATCATTATTTGCAGATGACATGATTCTGTACTTGGAAGATCCAAAAAACTCCGAGAAGCTCTTAGAATTAATAAACAAACTCAGTAGCATAGAAGGCTACAAAGCCAATACCCAAAAGTCAACAGCATTCCTCTACAAAAGTAGCTAACACAATGAAGTACAAATTTGCTTTACAAAAGCACCATGGATAAGGAAATGATTAGGAATTAATCAAACTAAAGAAGTAAAAGATCTTTTCAATGAAAATAGCAGCACCCTGAAAAAGAAGCTCAATGAGGATTTCAGACAATGGAAAGACATTTTTTGCTCCTGGATAGGAAGAACCAACATTGTGAAAAAGGCCATACTCCCTAAAGTGTAACACAGATTTAGTGCAATCTTAGTGTAACACAGATTCAGTGCAATCTTTACCAAAATATCACTAACATACCTCACAGATCTAGAAAAAATATTCTTAAAATTTATGTGGAACCAGAAAAGACCGAGAATAGCAAAGGGCAATCCCTGATAACAAAGGCAGGCAGGAGACATTAAAATCCCTGACTTGAAATTATACTACAAAGTTACTGTGATAAAATCAGCATGGTATTGGCAAAAAAAAAAAAAAAAAAAACAGATAGACCTGAGGATCAATGGAGTAGATTAGAAGATACATATACAATTGCAAAACACACTCAGCCATCTCATCTTTGACAAAGGGACCAAACATGTTCACTGGAAGAAAGATAGCCTCAGGCCAGGGAGATAGCTCAGTAGAATAAGTGTTTGTCTGGTAAATGCAAGGTCCTGAGTTCAGTCCCTGTACTGAAAAAAAAAAAAAAAGCAAAAGAGAAAAAAGAAAGATAGGTTCTTTAACAATTGATGCCTGGATAAACTGGCTCTCCACCTGCCATAAACTAAAACTAGACCCAGGTCTATCACCATGCACTAAACTAAAGTCAAAATGGATTCAAGATGTAAACATTAGAATAGAAACACTAAATCTCCTCGAAGAGAAAGTAGGTGGAAATCTTTAAGATATTGGGGTAGGCAAAGAGTTCATGAACAAAAATCAAACTGCATGGGAAATACTTGAAAGAATAAACAACTAGGACCTCATCTCATTAAGAAGTTTCTGCACATCAAAAGAAATTACCGTCAGAGTAAAAATACACAAATTTCAAAAAATATATCTTAACTATTAAGCACTCAGACAAAGGTCTTCTATCTAGAACATATAAAGAACTAAAAGAAAAATTAAGGCCCCAAAATTTAAGGACCCAATCCAACAAAGCACATGTGAGATGAATAAACACTTCTCAGGGGATGAAATACAAGAGGCAAATAAGTACATGAAGAAATGCTCCACGTCCTTGGCTATTCAAGAAATGCATATTAAAGCAACACTGACAGACCATCTCAACCCAGAAAGAATGACTATCATAAAAAAAAAAAAAAATCAACCAACAGCAAATGTTGGAGAGGCTGCAGGTAAAAGAAACCATTCTCCACTGCTGGTAGGAATGTAGACTGGTGCAACCATTATGGAAATCACTGTGGAAACTCCTCAGAAAACTCAGACTGGAAATTCCATTCAATCCAGCTATCCCCCTTCTGGCAATTTTCCAAAAGGAACTGAAAACATATGTATCACAGTGATATATGTGTGTCCATGTTTGTAGCAACACAATTTGTGATAGCCAAATCTTGGAAACAACCAAAATGCATATCACCTGAGGAATGAATGAAAAAGATGTGGTATTTTTATACAATGAAGTATTGCTCAACTTTAAAGAAAAAGAAACTTGAAGTCTTTGTACATAAGTGAATGCAACTTGAGGCTATATTCATAAGTAAAATAGGCTAGATCCTCATGAGTAAGTATTGTATTGTCTCCTTAGTGTAAGAACTCAAAAGAAGAAACAAAAACTGAAGGCATAACAGACACAGTTAAATGGAAAGAAACCAAACTTAAGAATTTAACAACAAAGAGAGAGAAAGTAGAAAAGTTAGGAAATAAGGTAGGGTAAGAACCATACATACATATATAGAAGATGGATAAGGTGATGGTCCTAAGAATTTCCATCAGATTTTTGAAAATAGCATTTAATGGGTAGAATTCTCAACTTGACTAACTCTGTATGTTGATATCTGTGAACTAAGCAACTACATTGAGGACAGCAATGTTTAATACTGAAACCATGCTTGAAATATTTGTCATCTTGTTCTTCTAATTATATACTGTTTCAAATGTCCTATTAATTATTATAATAGACTTTGAAGTATTTTAATGGGTAGTAAAGTAAAATGAGAGACAAGAACAAAAATTTGAAATTTCTTTAAAGCATTTGGTAATATTCAATCATATGCCCCATCTTATATAACTATATCTGTTAATCTGAGCAACAGATGTGATGATAAAGTAGACAATATATCAATCACTGTAATCCAATATTGAACTTTGAAAATTTGTAATGTGTGTATTGCTATATGTTACCCTGCTTCTGGCTTTGCTTTTGTATTTCTTGCTCTTCTTTTTACTCTTCAAAGTAAAAAAAAAAAAAAAAAAAAAATATATATATATATATATATATATATATATATATATATATAGACTATTGTGGGGCCAAGCATACAGCTCAGCAGATTAAAGCACCTGCTTAGGCAGATGCAAGGATCAAGGTTCAATCCCAGCATGCCTTGCCAGCCCCACCCCCAGGGGGTACTAAACTGGTGACTGAGACTGAGCGTGGAGGCACGCAACTGTAATCCCAGCACTCAGGAGGCTGAAAACATGAGGATCGCTATGATTCCAATCTGTATAGTGAGACCCTGTAGACTCTGTACTAAGTACATAAAAAAAGACTGTATTTTGAGTTAGGAAAATAAATAAAATAGTCAATTAACATAAAGCTTCTTATGTGCTATTAGGCACTATAAGAAAAAGTAAATTGACGGTAAAGGGACAGAAAAGCTAGATTCTGATGAAATGTATGATAAAACACCTAATACATACAGAAATGTGGAAGATAAGCTAGAGTCGGGGATCAGGAGACTCACTTTAAGTCTTAAATCTTCCAAAACTGATTCATAAAGTCAATGAAATAATCAAAATTCCAAAAGGAATTTCTGTAGAAATTAAAAACTAACTTTCGAATTTATACGGAAAGACAAAAGAAACAGAAACAAAACAGGATGGGAAAACTGCTATGGTGATACATCTAAATAAAAATAAATCTGTTTAGGACAAAAGCAATTGATGCAGAAAGCACAGAAGCCCTGCATAGTTCCAAAGGGGAAACACTGCAAGAGAAATGGCCTTTTAGAATATTTGACAGGTAGAAGGAACAACAAGCAAGCTATTGAGCTTTAGACAAAATAAACAAAAGGAAGAAATAGGAAAGAAAGTCAGGAAGAAAGTTGAGGGAGTGGCTGACCACCTTACAGCTGGCACGTGATGCGTGATATTCCACAGGGCTCATATCTTCTGGAGCTGTGTAGTTGTACATGTCAACTCAAGGTGCACTGCATTAGACAGGGTTTGGTGAACTGTGCTAACTTTGACATCGATTGGGAATAAATTGAGAAGATCATGAAGGATTTTGGTAAGATGAAATGACCAGAAATAAACCCAGCAGGATTACATTGGTTGTTTAATTTAAAGACAGAACTGAAGGGAATACAATAAAGCCAATCAGGATTCCTCCTGGAATATGTTCTTAAATAATCCAGGCAAGACTGATAATGGTTTAGATGAGAGGAACAGAAGTGGAGATCATTAGAAGGTATTGCAATTTAGTTATACTTTAAAAATTTCCTGAAAGGATGGTGGTAATTTGTTGTCATAGCATTAGAAAAATGTATGTAATTTATTTTAAATTTTTGTTTTGTAGGCTTTCATCCTCTGCAGAGTCAGTCTCATTCTGTGCCATCAAAGGTGTCAAGTATAGCCATACACCACAATGCTGCACAAACTGAAATAGCCTGGGGAGCTCTCCCTCCAGGGTCAGGAACCTGGAACTCTGTAGCCCAGATGTCACATGGATGAATTCCATACTCCCGACTTCAAAAATGTAAATCATTCTACTCATTCCACTTTCTTCTCCTCAATCCAAGCATATAATCACTTCCTGCAATTGTTAGGTCCATTATATTACAATGTTATTTTTCTTTTCCCAGCTCTAAATTGTTAGTCAACAAATTTCTGTACCAATTCTCTCATTTACAATATCAGCTATGATTTCTTTCTCCTGATCATTCTGATTGTATAATATCATGCAGCTGTCAGCACAGACAAAAACCTAAATATATGTTTGTTTGTTTTTTTTAAACTACATGTAAATAATTTAACTCCTTTTAGAATAGATCTTTTAGGCTACAGAGATAACTCAGCTACATAAGTGAGTGCCTGGCAGGCAGAAGGTCCATAGTTTGATTCCTGGTACCAAAAATAAATAAATAAAATACTTTAAAATACATAGTTGTCATAATCCTTTAATAAAAAATTAAAATAAAATTATTTTTAAATTGATCTATAAGATAAAAGTAATCAGGAAAGAAGAACCCAAACAGCAAATTTCAAAAGCCTGAGAAGAAAATGCAGATACAGTAAGAGAGTGCTAAAATTTAACACCATGTGGAAGAGAAAGCACAAGAGAAAAGCAATTTAAAAATATGATGCCTTGATGGCCTCACCACTGGGGAACACTGAGATGGCAAGTGAGGCTGGGCATGCACGTCTGTAATCCCAGCTCTTGGGAGGCTGTAAAAAGGCGGATCACTATGAGTCTGATCTAGTAGTAAAACCCTGAATACCTTGTATAACCTTCCCCAAAAAATATAATACATATGTATATGAGAGAGGGGCAAAAACACTTATGCCTGGAGCTATGGGCATTTCTGAACAAGTTTTCTGGATTTATTTTCCTCAGATATACAAGTAAATGCTGAAGAATCCAGTATTCTGGAAACACCAATAGCCACAAACAAAATCCCTTTCTCAAATACCTTCTCTGTCAAGATAAATGAAAATTGGCAAGCTGGACAGAAAGCAAAGGAAGCAAATAATAATCACTAAGCTCCAACTAAACAGCACAGAGAAAAATATATGACTGAAACCAAAACCCCACTGTCAAAAGCCATCTAAGAAAACTAGGTTTTTCTCCCATTAAGTTGTAACAATTTATCTAATTGTGCTGCATAGGAAGTTTCCATCAAGGTCAAGAAAGAACAGGATGGTAACAAAGGGCCCCACCCCATAGGGTCACTGGCGGTCACACAGGGAGCTTAGACCCCCCACTCATGGAGAAACGTTGTACTTAGCCACCTCATTCTCTCTCTAGCAAGCTGGTGTCAGAAGATTCTTGGGGGGCAGCAAGGGCTGTCATCAACACTTCACATTAGCAAGACTACTGAAAGTACAGGAAGGTAAGAGGAGCACAGAGTTGAGATAGCCATCCTCTCCCAGTCAGAACAGTTTATGGATATATAATGGATAACCTGGTCCTCCGCTCCTTCTCAGCAGTAACAAACCGCACCCATGCTAAAATGTCTGCTAAAATATCATGTGTTTAGAGGTGGAACTTTTGAAAAGTAATTGGATTATTGGGGTGCCATACTGATAGGGTCCATTAATAAGCACATATCTCAACATGCTGTTAGGATGTGGAGTCTGGTCTGAAGAGGAAGCTCACCGGAGGTGTGACCTGGAAGGACATGTTCCTGTATGTTGTTGTTCCTTTCTGTTTCTGGCTCCGTTGGCTAAGTGAATTTGCTCTACAATGGCCTTCTGCATGCCATTCTACTGTGGAGGGAGCCAACTATGGACTGAACCCTTGGAAGCCATCAGCCAAATATATTCTTTTTGTAAGCTGCAGGTGTCAGATATATTTTTCCATCAACTGGAAAGTAACTAGGAGAAGCCAAATGGGAAACATAGCCTTCTTATCCCCATCACCAAAAATGAAGTCATGACTTTTGTTTTCTCACTGAAATACTGTCATGGGATTCCTACTGTAGCAAAGCTTCTAAAGAGACCCAAAACTTCATTACATATTGGTCAAAATACAGGTTTCAACAAAAAGGAAACCACTCATTTTTCCACAAAAGTTTCAACTGTCATTAGGAAATTCTGAAATAAAATGAAAGGGAACAACCAACTCGTGTTAGTAAGGAGACAGAGATGTAGAATGTAGGAAAACAACTATAAAAGACATAAAATTAAAAGTACGTCACTGACAGTTATGAACATACTTGGAGGAAAATAAAAATTATAGTCTAGGTCAAGAAGGAGAAGATATAAAGAAATTCCAAGATCATTTTTGTTTTTTGAAGCAATTTTAAAAGAAATTTATTTTTTGATACAGGGTCTTGCTATGCAGTTCAGACTTGTAGTGATCCTTCTATCTCAGCCTCCCCAGTTCTGGTATTACAGGCGTGCACCACCATGCATAGTATCAGAGCTGGCATGGTATGTCTGGGATTCCAGAGCTGGTACCAGGGATCAAACTCAGGTCTTTGCACTTGCCAGGCAGGATCTTAGACCACCTGAATAACTCCTCAGCGCTGCAGTAATTTTATTGTTTTTTATTAATTTTAATGAAAACACATAGCAATAAGACAGTTTCTCAATGGTTTATTAGAACAGTCCCAATAATTAATACATTGCCTATTGTTGTCTTCATAGTATTTGTTCATAGTACAAGATGCAGACATGATATCTTCTATAAATACTATTGAGTACAAATCTTTCTTCTCATTGAGCTAAGAAAAAGTAGCTGTATACATAGTCTAATAGCCCATAATAGTAGTGGGTTACCAACACAACTGGCAATGTCAGAAGCTGATGACTTGAGCTTGTTATAGCTCATTATATTTTTTTCACATTATATTTATTTTAATGGTAATTTCCATCACAAAATTATTTTAGAAAACAGATAAAATACCATACTTTCTCATAGTATATTCTAGCTGAGCCTCTACTGTGTTTCTTCTTTTTCTTTTTTAAATAATTGGAATGAAAAGGAATAGCGATGCCACAGTTTCAACACAGGTTAGTAGAACAGTTCCAATAATTAATACGTGAAATATTGTTGTCTTCATAGTATTTGTTCAGAGTATAAGATGTATAGTTGATATCTTATATAAACGTATTAATACAAATATTCTTCTCATTGAACTAAGGGAAAGTAGCTGTACATATAATCCAATAGTCCATAATACTGTGGGTTATCAGTACAACTGGAAAAGTCAGAAGTTGTTAAGCTGAGCCTTTTACTCAATATATTAATATGGCTTTACTTTTTATACCTTATAGCTAGATTCTCTTGCTAGGTGGTTAAGAACAAGGTGAAGTAAACCTATCTAACAAAAAATGTAACCTTTGTAACCATTTGTATCTGACAAGGTCATTCAAGCCCCCTCAGGATTTACCCTGAAACCAAAAGATGTGCTCTTTGCACATCTTTTGACAGTATCAGCACTCTGGATTAATCACAGAAAATTTGGAACACAACTGAGATGTAGGATATTAACACACAGGTTCTCTTATGTCCTGAATCCTCATTGACCTTGAAGAGCTAGGAATAAAATATTTCTCATCCTTATAGCCCTTCTTTTTCTCTAATTTTTTGGTCTGCTAACTTAACCCTCTAGAAGAAAAACTCAATGATATTATTCCCTGTAACATAGACACTTGAGTTTAACATCACTATCTTTCTGAATATCAAATGCCTAAGACATAGCATGAAACATGGATTTTCCATAAATCATTGATATTGTTTTGAATCCCTATAGAATGTGGAAAAAATAATTACACATTTTTACACAGAAATTTAGGAATCTGAGCATATACAAAATTCTGGCAGGTTAATCTTATGACATTTTTCCTTGTCTTGTATTCTCTTTAATTACCCATGTTTGTTTTCTTTTAAAACACACATTTAGGGCCCGGCGGGATGGCTCAGTGGTCTAAAGCGCCCTGCTTGGGGAAGCTTGGGAGGCTTCAGGGACCGTGGTTCGATCCCCGGCACCGCATGCTGCGCCAGCCCTGCCCTCGGGGCGGGCTGAGCCAGCCATGAAAATGAGTGAATAAACAAACAAGGGTTCTGAAATAAAAAAATAATAATAAATAAATAAATAATTTTTTAAAAACCTAAAAAATAAAATAAAATAAAACACACATTTACTTGGGAGAGAGTATAGCAATCATTGATATGATATTAGAAGCAGCACACATCCAGAAGACCAAAATGACAGGCATTCCAAGCATGGTTTTAGTATTGTACAATCTGATCCTTAGTGTAGTTGCTTACTTCACAGAGGCTAGCATATATAGTTAGTCAGAAATGCAAATGCGATCAATTAACTGCCAGTTTCAAAAACCTGCTGGAGATTCTTGGGACAATTGTATTAACCAGCCTGAGGGTATAATGCATAGTTTTGCCCCTGCCAAGTTTTTTTACATTTCTTCTTGCTGTCTCTTCATTGTTAATATTTAAGTTTTTATTTCAATTTAACTGTTATCCCTTTTCATTTTTATTTCTTCTTTTGAGTTCTTACATTAGGCAGACTGTCTGATATTTACACAGGTAAGTCTGGATTATTTCACTTATGAGTATTTGGTCAATATACACCCACTTATATATGAAGGTTTCAAGTTTATTATTCTTTATAGGTGAGTAATACTCCATTGTACAAAATACCACATCTTTTTCAATTATTCTTCAGGTGATGGGCATTTTTGTCATTTCCAAGATTTGCCTATCAAAAATTGTGCTGCTATAAGCATAGGTGCATAATATGATGTTCTCAGTTCTAGGAAAATTCGCAAAAGGAGGATAGCTGGATTGAATGGGATTTCATGTCCAAATTTTTTGAGGAGTCTCCACACTTCTTTGCATAATGGTTGCACCTGTGTGCATTTCCACCAGCAGTGAATAATGTTTCTGTTTTCCCACAGCCTCTCCAGCATTTGTTGTTGGTTCATTTCTTTATGACAGCCATTCTTTCAGGGTACAGATGGTATCACAGTGTTGTTTTCATTTGCATTTCATGGATGGCTAGTGATGTGAAGCACTTCTTGATGTATTTATAGCTTCTACTGTTTCTTCCACTAGGAAGTGTGAGTTCATCTCAATGTGCATTTCTGAACTGAGTCTTTAAATATTAGGTCCCTAATGCTTTTCAGTTCTTTATAAATTATAGATAGAAGATCTTTGTCTGAATAATTATTAAATATTTTTTTTGAAATATGTGGGTTATCTTTTCACTCAGTTGATAATTTCTTCTGAGATGCAAATATTGCTCAACAAGAGGAAGGTATCAGTTGCTAATTCTTTCAAGTGTTACAAGTGAATTTTAATTTTTTCCATGAACTCTTTGCCTACCCTGTTATCTTAAACATTTCCTCCTACTTTCTCTTCCAGGAGATTTATTGTTTCAGTTTTAATGTTCAGATCACACATTTCGACTTTAGTTTAGTGTATGGTGATAGAACTGGGTCATCATGGTTTTTGGCAGGTAGTGATCCAGTTTTTCCAGCATCATTTGTTAAAGAGGCTATCTTTCTTCCAGTAAAAATATTTGACACCTTTGCCCAAGATAAGGTGGATAAGTGTGATTGTATTTGATTCTGAACATTTTGATCTATTCCACTGATCCTTAGGTCTTTTTTTTTTTTTTTTGTCAATTCATACTGATTACATCATGGTAGCTTTTTAGTGTAATTTTAAGTCAGGAATTGTAAGGCCTCCCACCTTATCTTTGTGGCCCACTATTACTTTTCCCATTATATGCCTTTTTCTGGTTCCAAACAAATTTTAGGAATGATTTTTCTGTATAATCTGTGTAACAATTTGGGGAGTATGACCATCTTCACAATGTTGGTTCTTCCTATACAGTAGTAGAATATATTTTTCCAATTTCTAAAATCCTCTACTATCTCCTTTTTCAGAGTATTCTGTTTGTCATTAGATTATTTTGTTCTTTAAACAGATTAATTCCTAAGTATTCCTTTTTCCACAGTGCTATTATAAAACGTAATGTTTCTCCAATTTCTCTCTCAATGTGTTTGTTATCTGTGTAGAGAAATGTTATTGACTTTTGGGTGTTGACTTTGTATTCTGCTATGCTACTGAATTTGTGTATTAATTCCAGTAGCTTCTCAGTGGAGTTCTTTGAGTATTCTAAGTAGAGTATCATGTCATCTCCAAATAGTGATAGTTTATGTTTTTCTTTACATATTCTTTACCTTTCTCTCTGTTGTTTAATGGATCTAACTAATGATTCAAGAACTATACTGAATAGGAGTATTGATAGAGGACATCCTCGTCTTGTACCAAGTCTCAGAGTTAAACACTTCAATTTTTCCCCGTTTAGAATTATGTTAGCCTTTGGATTGACATAGACAGTTTATATCAAATTGAGGAAGAAGCCATGTATTCCAACTTTCTGTAAGACTCTGAACATGAATGAGTGTTCGACTTTGTCAAAAGAGATTTCTGCATCACTTGAGATGGTCATGTGGTTTATAGCTCTGGATCTACTTATAAGTGTATTACACTTATAGATCTGTGTATGTTAAATGTTCCTTGCATTCTTGAGATGAATCCCACCTGGTCATTATGTATTACTGTCTTAATAATTCGCTGTACTCTATTTGCTAGGATTTTTTTGAGAATTTTTGCATCTGCGTTTATGAGAGAAATTGGCCTGCAGTTCTCTTTATTTTTTGCATTTCTCTCTGGTTTTGGTATCAGCACAATACTTGCCTCCAGAAATCACTTTGAGAGAACTGTTTCCTTTTCCATTCCATCTAAGTGTTTAAGGAGTACTGGGGTTATATCTTCTGTAAATATCTTGTAGAACTGAGCAGTGAATCGATCAGGTCCTGAAATTTTCTTTGTCCATTGGTTTTTTATTATATTTTATATTTCATTGGCTACTATTGGGTTACTGAGAGTTATTACATCTTCTTGATTCAGATGCGGTACATTGTAAGTTTCTCAGAATATCCCCATTTAACCTGTGTCTTCAATTTTGTGAGAGAAAAGATTGTCAAACTAGCTATTAATGATCTTCTTGATCTACCTTGGATCTGTGGTAAGTTCATCTTTTTCATTCCTTATTGCTTGAATTTGAGGGATTTTTTGTTCCTCTTTATGATAAAGTTAGCTAGGGGCTGATGCATTTTATTTACTCTTTCAAAGAACCAGCTTTTTCATGCATTAATTCTTCATATTGTTTTCTTTTTCTTGATTGAATTAATTTCTGCTCTGATCTTTATAGTTTTCTCCCATCTTTGGAATTTGGGTTTGGTTTGCTCTTCCTTTTCTAAATGATGGTTTTATTTGCAATGTGTTGACTAATGACTATCATATCACTTACCTGCTACTGCTTATCACTTGTTTTCCTGTGTTTAATTGGTTTCCCTATTTGGGGGATTCTTTCCATCCTCATTCCTGTACTTTGGCTCATTTTGGTTCCTCTCTTAATATTGTTTAGTCATCTATGTAGGGTTGACTTTGACATCTTATAATTCTTTAGCTGTTCTTTGTCATAGAAGTATTTCACTTCTCCCTCATATATGAAAGAGTTTTTCAGGGTAGAGCAGTCTTGACTAGAATTTTTCCATAGAGGACCGGAAGCACTCTGCTCCATGCTCTTTGTGACTTCATGGTTTGTGACTTCATGGTTTATTCTGATTGGTTTTCTTTTAAACATGAGCTGCTTCTTCTCTCTAGTGGTATTTACTATACTATTCTTCTGCTGAAATTCTAGGATCTTCACTATTATATGTCTGGGTGTGGTTTTTAATTGGGTTGAGGCTACTTGCAGTCCTGTATGTTTCAGTTACTGAATACCAGATTGCTTTCTCATATTTGGGAAGTGTACTACTATTACTTCTGCCCATATTCTTTTTATATAATTTTTGTTGACTCCTCCTTTCTCATTGATGCCTATTAGTCTAACATTTTTCATCTTTACATCATCTTGCAAATGTAGAATTATTCTTTTGTGCATCCTAATTGTTTTTAAGAGATACTTTCTTACCTTTTTTATTAGCAGAAACTGTGTGTATGATCTGAAACTCTATCTTCACTTTCATTCATACAGTGTTTCCACCTTGTGACTGACATTTTATTGTCCTGTACACTTCTTTGAAACTGCTTCACATGTTGTATTTCTTTCTTATATTGCCCATTCAAGAATCACATCATTTTTCTGTTCTCTACTTTTAATTAATGTCTTCTTTATTATCATTTATTAATTTTTTCATTGAAGTTAACCTTTTTTTGCTTGAGAGATTATTTCTAATCTAATTTCCGTCAACCTTTCTGCAGTTGTTCCTTTACTTTGGATGCTATTAATTCAGAGATTTCTTGTTTTATTTCAGAGGTTCTTTCTGATCTTATTTCTTCTATACATGTCTACATTTGTTTCTTTACTTTAGATGCTATTAATTCAGAGGTTTCAGCTGTGTGCTTCACAGTTTCTTCTATGTTAGTGTCTCTTGCATTTTCCTGGGTGGGCTTGGGCGTGAGGTTGCATCTTGCTCCTTCTCTTTGTCATTTTGTATGACACTGTCTTCTGACCTTTGGTGTAGAACTTTGGTGTAGTTATGCCCTTAGCACTTACTGAAATTCTTACTCAAGAGCAATTATATGGTAAGGCAGTTTTTGTTTTGTTTTATTTTGTTTTGTTTTACAGAACTACAGTAAGGAGCAGTAACAATGGGTAGTAATGATTAGCAGTTGACAAATTTTATGATTAATGGGTTTGTATTTATACAGTAAGAGCAAACATATCTGTGTAGCTTAGCAGATATTAAATTAAAAATTTGTAGTTAATTAGTTCCCCTAAATTCTTTTTTTTTTTTTAATGTTCTTCAACTCTTTTTTTAAATTTTTTTTTCTTGTTTCAGAACTTTTGTTTTTTGTTTATGTATTTATTTTATGGCCGGCTCAGCCTGCCCTGAGGGCAGGGCTGGCACAGCATATGGTGCCAGGGATCAAACCGCGGTCCCTGCAGCCGCCTAAGCTTTCTTAAGCAGGCGCTTTAGACCACTGAGCCATCCTGCTGGGCCCCAGTTCCCCTAAATTTTGTCTCATCTCCTCTTCTTGATGTACCTGGGATCTTCCAGGCAGACTGTTTCACACACTTACCTTTTGCCTCCTCTATAGATCAAGAAAAATATATAGAAGACACTCTAATAGATCCAGGTCTGGCAAAATGTCCCAGCTTACTGGATCTACATATACCAAGCTTGAACTGGTCCAGATGTGCCTGGCTGGGTCTGGCTACTGTGCTCAGCTTCTTCCTGCTGCAGCCTATGGGAGTGAACCTGCTGTGTTACTCTGGCAAGATGTTTAGTGCCTAGATTAGCCAGATTGGCCTGGCCTCCAGCCTCTCTGCTGTAAGTTTTGCTGCAAGATCCCCCAGAATGTGCTGGGCCTGGAGTCTGGATGGGGAGCTTTCAGTCACAGTGAGGAGGTGAAAGTTCCCACACATATCGTTGGCCCTGGGATGTTGAAAGGGAGGAATTTGGTATGTGAGCGTACAGAGCAGGCTGAAGGTCACACACTCACATCAGGCCCAATATCTGGATGGGGAAGTTCTGACTGTTCCCACACATTCTGGGCCTGAGGTCTGAATGGCCAGAGATTCCAGGTGTGGGCATGCGCTGAAGGTCCTACGTGCATGCTGGCCTGAGGTCTGGATAGGTGCATTTTTTATCCCGAAAGGCAACAACTACAATTTTTAAGTTTAACGAGCGGATTCAACAGTAGAAAACAGAGGACAAAGGATTCCATTTACTGAAATATAAAACAATAGAAATTAACCAAACTGCCAAGCATGGTGGTACACGCCTGTAATCCCAGCACTTCGGAGGTTGAGGCAGAAGGATCAGTGTGATTTCAAGACCAGCTTGGGCTACAAAAGTGAGCTCAAGACCAGCCTGAACTGCACAGCGAGATCCTGTCTCAAAAAAAAACCAGAAAAAAAAGAAAGAAAGAAAGAAAGAAAGAAGAAGAAGAAGAAGAAGAAGAAGAAGAAGAAGAAGAAGAAGAAGAAGAAGAAGAAGAAGAAGAAGAAGAAGAAGAGAAAGAAAGAAAGAAAGAAAGAAAGAAAGAAAGAAAGAAAGAAAGAAAGAAAGAAAGAAATCAAACTGAGGAATAGAGATAAAATAACTTTGAAAACAATTAACTGAGATCTGTAGGATTATAACAAAGGCATCCCTTCATAACACAGGCATTCTGAATATGAGGAAAATAACATGATTGAAAAACTATTCAAATAAATAATAACTGAAAGTTGACAAGAAAAAATAAGCTACAAACTGAAAATAACTGAGAGGGGTCCAAACACGGCAGCACCAGAAGAATCTTCACATGGGAGCATCATCCTCAAACTCTGAAACCTACAAACTAGAAAAAGTCCTTAAAGCAAAGAGAGATAAATGACAGTTTATGTATAGCAGAAATATAATTCAAGTGAGAGCATGTTTCTCATCCAAAATTATGGAAGCAAGAAAGAATTCAAACAACATTTTTCTTATTTGTCAAAGGAAGTAAGCCTGAAAACAGGTGGCTTACTCAATGAATTTTTCACACAAAATGTATCCACATGCAGAAGAATAAAACTATAATCTTAGCATTCACCATGCACAAAAATCAGCATACACTAAACCAAAGACATAAATATAATTTAAAAATTATCAAATAATTTGAAATGGAGTCATGCTTCTTTAAGACATTGGAATGGATGAGGAACTTTTAATAAGACTCCAAAAGTACAAGAAAGAAAGCAAACACAGCAAAGTGGAATTAAAATAAAACTAAAACTCTTTTGTGCAGCAAAGAAGACAACACAGTAAAGAGACAACATCTAGAACATATGAGGAATACACAAGGAATTTAACTCAAAAGCAAGTGAACCATTAAAATAGTTTTCCATCCCTATGGGGATTGCTAACACTGATGGAACCTAAAATTAATTACCAGATTGTATCACAAACTAGGAGACACCAATGAACTTGTGCCGATTGATAAAAGTCCTAAAAAATCCAGAAATGCTTTTGCAAATACTAACAAAGGTTATTATAAACTACGTGCAACTGTAAGGGAACTTAGACATATAAAACAATCTTGAAGAAGGCTGAAGTGAGAAGGATTATATTGTCAAGTGTTACCTTATATAGCCAAGGGAATCAAGATTATGTAGTACTGGGCAGTGGACACAAACAGTAATGGGACAACATAGGGAACCCAAAAGTAAATGAATACAGATGATTTACACAACCTTGCAAAAATAATTCAATAGAGAAAGATAGGAAAAATTGAATAGGACATGATACCAAAAGTATAACCCACAAAGTAGTAAATGAAATGACAAACCAGATTTCATCAAAGTTTGGACCAAGATAAGATGAAAAGGAAAACTACAAAACAGGAGAAAGTATTTGCAAATAATCTCTCTGACAAAGGAGTTAAATAAAAAATCTATAAATAGTTCTCAAAGTTTATTAGTTAAAAGCTTTCTAGGAAGACTATTGTTCGATAAAAAGGAAGAGAATACAGTGTGAGGAAAGGGTTGTAAGGCTGAATATTGCTCAAATGGATATGAGATATTGAATATCACGTGAAATCCAATATTTTACAAAATAAACACTAACTAAAACAAATTTTAAAATACTAATTAGAAAATAAGCAAAATATATGAACTGACATTGCACCGAAGAGAATTCGTAAAAGTCAAATTCACAAAAACTTTAAGAAGCCACTTTTGACACCACAAGATGAACAGCCAGCAGGCGAAGGACCCATGACTCGCCAACTGTCTCACCAGAGGGACACAAGTCTCTAGCCCATCCCCTACATCATGGGACCAGGTCACCGGGGAGCAGCCTCACAGTAGAAGGACTAGGATGTACACAATGGACAGGTGAGGCTACTAAGATAGAAAGTCTGAAATTTGAGCCAAGAGGTGGTAAGTTAGGTGAATGAGCATTGCGCTTAGGGACAAAGACACAGAAACAGGTGGCTGGCACTTCCTCTTTCTTTTTTTAAGTATATGCAAAATTTTATTTTATTTTATCTGTTTTTATTTTACTATCCTTTTCCTTTTCCTTACTATTCTTTTTCTTTATTCTCATTTTTTCTTTTTCTAATCTCATCCCCCAAACTGAAAGGCTAAATTCAGATAATCCTCACGTACCTTTTTAACTTTTCTTTTCGACCTCCTTCTCTACTTTCACAAACCTTACATGATCATCCTTTGTCCTTCTTCTTTCTTTCTGCTTCCTTTCAAATTATTTTTATGACACACACCATTTCCCCTAATTTTCCTGACCACAGGATACATTTCACTCTACCAAGTTTGCATACAAACTCCTAATTTACAATTTGTTCCATTATATAACTAAACTTTACTTCTATGGTCTAACATACAAAATCAATAGTTATCTGAATGTTTGATGATATCACTAATTTTGCACTACCTGAGCTTGGATATCACAGCTGTTGCTGTGTTGTTGTTCTTCCTTCTGAAATAAGACTGGGAAACTCTGGAGTAATGACATCAGCAGATCCCTAAATGAAAAGACTGGGTACTGAGCCAAACACATGTCAACCTTCCACTCTCAATTAATGAAGAAGACAGGATCTTGGGGAAGACACAAACTAAAGTCTCCTACACACTGAAGACATCCCTAAAGAACAGACTTTCCTAGAGAGGTCTTAATAATAGTGACATAGCCACCTAGTAATAAATCTCACAAGGATCATCACAGAAAACAAGATTTTATCTTCAAGGTCTGAAAGTCTATCTCAATTTCATTGAAAAAGTTTTGCCCGTTTTCAATGTAATTTTTAAGTTCCTGGATATCTCTTCAAATCCGTTTTATGCATCTAATTGTTTCCTGCATTATTCATTTAAGGTCTCCATTGTTTCTCTATTCTGTTTTTTCTTATCTATGTTTTCTTTAGATATGGTGAGCAATTTTTTCATGATGGTTGTCATTTCTTTATATTTATACTTGAGAGATTATTTCTGATGTAATTACTCCTATAGGGTTCATAGATTAGTTTTTTTTTTTTTACTTTGCCTTTTAGATTTCCAGAAATTTCATATTCATGTTTAACTATTTTTTCTATATCAGTGTCTCATAGACTTGTTTTATCTTGTCATTTTCTATTTCAGAAATTTCTTCCTTGATTTGGGAAGTTGAGTATTTGGTCCCAGCAATAAGAGAAAAGTAACTGAGACAGTTGTCAATAGTAAAAAGCAAGAGTAAACACAAATGACATAAAAAAACTGTTTTAAGAAATAATAACAACAAATTTTCTAAGCAAGGAAACACAATCTGACATACAGCTGAGAGGCATGTAGAACTCCAGCCATTACCAAAGTGAATCTACATTCTGACAAATAATAATCAAGATCTCTGACGTTCAGTACAAAATCTAAGTGCTACAAACTGCTAGAACAAAAAAAAGTCACTTGTAAAGGAAAGTCCATTAGAATCACCAACTTCTTATCTCAAACCCTCAAGTTAAGTACAGCTTGAAATATTCCAAGTCACAAAAGAAGACAACTTCCAACTCAGATTGATGTATCCTGAAAAACTATTCTTAAAAATTAATAAAAAAACTTAAGTTGGCAATCTAAATAATTAGAGAAAAAGAGGAATACAAGTATAGCCAATATTTTGGCTCTTTCCCTTCAAGGTCGGTGAGAACACAGCACATAAAAAAACCTGTACCGTAACAGCATATGACTCAGTAGAGTCCCATATTTCCTGTTCAAGGAGATCATGGGGCCACAGAGAAAAGTGATTGATGATGTACGGTGTGCCTAAGGAGAGTCACCTAGAAAGAAAACATTCTCTCAGGCTTCCACAGGGAGCAAAATGTCAAGCAATGGCTGTGATTTATCAGATGGCTGACACTGACAAAAGTTTTTCAAACCGCAATACATAGTTCTGGGGTAAATCCTAAGGAGACCTGACTGACCTTGTCAGATACAAAAGTTACATATTTTTTGTAACAAAGATCTTGCTTTATCTTGGTCTTAACTATCCCAAAGAAAAACCTAACCATGAGGTATAAAAAGGTAAGCGATATTAATATGCTGAATTGTAAAAGGCTCAAGTCAATAGCCCTTGATAAAGCCAGATGAGCTGATAATCCATAACTGCTATGGACTATAGGACTAAATATACAGCTACTTTCTCTGTACAATGAAAAGAAAGATCTGCACCAATCATGTTTAGACAAGAAATCATGTCTGTATCTTCTACTCTGAAGAACTATGATGAAGACAATATTATACGATGTATTACCAATTGTAAAAAAAAAAAGTAATAATAACTTTTTAAAATAATAAAATTAATTGAAAAATAAAATCAATCTTTGAAAAAGAAAATCTGAAAAAATTCATGACCACCAAACCAATTTTACAGAGAATACTGAAAGATACTCTAGATAGAGAGAAAAATGACTGGAAATCCAAGAAAACCAATAATAAATGGATTAAGAAAAAAGATCCAGCAATATACTATATACAAGAAACACACTTAAATAAAAAAGAAACTCACAGACTAAAAGTCAAGGATAGAAAACAATACTCCATGAAACACAAACCCAGAAAAAAGTAAGAAAAAAGCCAGTTATATCCTTTGTGAACTTTAAATCAAGAATGATCAAAAGAGATAAAAAAAAAAAAAAAGAAGTCACTGCATACTTAGGGGAAATTTTCAAAAGAAAGACACATCAATCAAATATATATGCACAAAGTACAGGAGAACACAACTATATAAGATTAATGGATTAAAAATTGAATACAAAATAACACAACTGTAATGAGGAACCTTAATGTCCCATGAACATGAAGGATATAATAACCAAACAAAACAATAAAATAAAAAAAATTAACAGAACTTCACCAAACCTCTGAACAAATGGACAACTTATCAGAATGTGTGAGACACAAGTGATGCCAAGAGGGAAGTTTATAGGATTTTCAGGAAAACCAAATGAGTGCATAAACAACTTACAGATGCACCTCAAGCTTCTAGAAAAAGAAGAGGAAATCAAGCCCAAAATTGACATAAGAGAAAAAAAAATTATACAGATCAGTGCAGAAATTAGTGAAATTGAGACTAAGAGAGCAGTCCAAAGCATTAATGAATTAAATAATTGATCCTGTGAAACATAAACAAAATTGTTAAACATTTACCCAACCTTATCATAAAAAGAAAAGAAAAAATTCAAATTCATCCACTGAGGAATGAAAATGGTAAAATCACTAGACAACCTGTGGAAATTCAGAAGATCATCAATACTTAGTCAAACTACTCTTAAAGGACAGGAAACACAAGAGAAAATGAGCAGATTCCCAGAAATGAATAAATTACCAAAGCTGAGCCAAGAAGATATAAATCCTTATTATCATTTGTGACTAGTTATCTCCCCAAATCCACACGCAGGCATGGAGCAGACTTCTAGACTTTGTGATTAATTTGTAATCCAGTTCTGGGATTATGGGCATGAGTGCTGCTAAGATTATGGGTGTGAGTGCTACACAAAGCCCGAGGAAAATAGCCTAATTGCAACATAAAGGAGACAGAAATGCTCTCTGTTGCTACTGTTGTCCCTGCTCTCCCTTCAGCTCTAGCTGTTTTGCTGTTTTCCACCACCATGAATTGCTGCCCTCTGCCATGTGCCACTCCGCCTTCACACCAGCTAAGTATGGACTGAAACCTCCACAAACTGAGCTAAATCAACTTTTCCTTCCTTAATTTTGGGTGTTGGGCACTTTGTCACAGCAAGAAGAAAAGTAACTGAGGCAAGCTTGAGTAGCCAGGTATCAGTTAATGAAATCCAGCATAATTAAAAACTTAACCAACAAAGAAAATCCCAGGTCCTGATAGATTCATGGCTGGATTATATAATAAATTTAGAGAAGATTTAATGTCAACATTCCTCAAGCTCTTTAACAAAATTGAAAGGGAAGCAATTCTCTCTAACTGATTCCTGAAGGCAAGATTAACCTGATACAAAAACCAGAAAAAGAAAAAACCAAAAAGGAAAACTACTGACCAAACTCTCTTGCAGATGCAAAACTTCCGAATAACATAACAGCAAATGGAATGCAGCAAATCATCAAGATTGTACTCCAAGACCAACTGGAATTCACAACAAGAATGCAGGGATGGTTCAACATACATAAACCAGTAAATGCAATATAGCATATCAAACAGCCAAAGACAGAAATACATGATGATTTCAATAGATGTAGAAAACATGTAGATGTATTGATAAAATCCAATGCTCATTCATGATAAAAACTCTACAGAAAATAGGAATAGATAATCTTTATCACAACCTGATAAAAGTCATCATTGACAAACCAGCAGCCAACATCATACTAAATGAGCAAAATCTGAAAACTTCACTCTGAGATCAGGAAGAAGACAAGGATGACCACTCTTACCACTCTTATTCAATATAGTTCTGGAAGCATTAGGTAGAGCAGTTAGAAAGAGAGAAAAGCCAGGCATGGTGGCTCATGCCTGTAATCCCAGCACTCAGGAGGCTGAGGCACGAGGATTGGTGCAAGTTTAAAGCCAGCCTGGGCTACAGAAGTGAGCTCAAGGCCAGCCTCAACTGCATACCGAGACCCTGTCTCAAAAAGACCAAAGAAAGAAAGAAAGAAAGAAAGAAAGAAAGAAAGAAAGAAAGAAAGAAAGAAAGAAAGAAAGAAGAGAAAAATAACATAAATAAGAATAGGAAACAAAGAAGTGAAATTATTATTAGTAGATGGCACAACAGATATTCTACATAGAAAACCCCAAAAAATCCACCAAAATATTTCTAGTATTCATAAATAAATTCAGTACTGTAGCTGTATGTAAAGTCAACACTCAAAAGTTAATATCACTCTGTACATGAACAACTCAGAGAGAAATTAGGGGAACAAAGCCCTTCGCAATAGCATCCAAAAAAAATTGAAATGCTTTGGAATCAATTTAACAGAGGAAATAAAAGATCTATACATTGAGAATTATAATAACCTAAAAAATAAGATGGAAGAAGATAATAAAAAATGTAGTTATTCCTTACTCATGGATAAGAAGGATCAATATTGTGAAAATAGCCATATTTCCAAAGCTATCACACAGATTTAATGCAGTCCTAATCAAAACATAATTGGCATATCTCACAGATTAAAAGAAAACATTCCTAAAATTCATTTGGAACCAGAAGAGACCAAGGTTAGCAAAGGCAATCTTGGGCAACAAAGGCAAGGCAGGAAGCATCATAACCCCAACTTGAAATTGTAGTACAAATCTACTATGACTGAATCAGCATGGTACTGGTATTAAAAAAAAAAAAAAAAAAGACTGACCTTAAGATCAAAGGATCAGATTAGAAGACCTATCACAACTATAAACAGTATCTTTGACAAAGATGCCAAATATATTCATTTGAAGAAAAACAGCCACTAATAAATGGTGCCGGAAGAATGGTTTTGCACATGCTAGAGACCAAAAGTAGATCCATACCTGTTATTGTGCTGAATTCGACACTGGTAGTCATCTTGTAAAACCTAGCTGAACTGAACCAGTCTGGTGCTAGGCGTGGGGGGACCCACCTGAGGATTGTTGCCAACAAAATAAAAGAACTGGAGCTGTTGATTTACTGGAGGATCTTGTCACGCTGGCTATCTTGATGGACTTCAATATTCTTCTTGAAGAAACGTGGGACTTTTGTGTTACTGGGAATGACTGTGGTTCACTTTAGGGAAGCTCTAGTCCTTGCTTTGCGCACCGTTTTCTGGTTTTAGAAAGGAAGGTGGTGCACTGGTCAGTCTTCAGGAGAAGCTTGTTACACTGGCTTTCCAAATAGAAGATCCACTGTTCTCATTGGAGGAGTTCAGGACCTTGCTTTTGAGGATGGCTGTGGAACTTTTCAGGGCAGCTCTCGTCCTTTCTTTGAGTGTCACTGCCTGTCTACAATGCAGATCCCTTACCCTGCTGTTACAGAAACTTCATTATGCTGGTATAGATTTGCTAGCTTCCACCACTCACCTTTGAGCCTTCCCGTCAAAGATCCATGAAACAGGCCTGCATATAACATTGCCATGGACTTTGGGCTTCCAGTTGGAATCATGGTGGGCATCATTATGGGCTCTAGATCTTCAGCTGGACTCATGCAAGATATTACTATGCAGCTGAGGCCTTCAACTGGATTCTTTGGCCTTTAGTGTGTGAACTAACCTACTAATGCAGCAGGCAGACCTTGGACTTGTCAGTCTCTACAATCATGTAAGCAATTGCTTATCATGAATTTTGTGTGTGTGTGTGTGTGTGTGTGTACACATGGGTAAAATGTCTACTTATATGTCCCATTGCTGTTTCCCTAGATGGCCCCAGAACCACAGAGCATAGAAATAAGGAAATCAAAGAGGCAAAAGCCAGCACAAATGGACATGAGAAAGTACTTGGATCCTAGACCCACAGTACCTTGCTGATGACTGTTAAACATGTGATCTCACTATGGAGATTTTCTACTGTCATAACTCAACACCATTCTACAGGCAAAACACTTTTACATCTTTGCTCCAAAGCCACAATCATTGGTATGATCTGAAGGGTTATGTCACCCTCAAATTCATATATAAAAGCATTCACTCCCAAGTGATAATAATATGAGGTGGGTATTTAGAGAGTTACTAAGTAATGTGGGCATAGTTAGACCTCACAGAGGAGGCTCAAAGGCAACCTGAGGCCCAGGGCAGACCCTTTATTTCTTTTGAAATGTATAGTATGTGTGAGCAGGCAGCTTTCTGTGGAGAACTGGAAATACACAGCAAGCTTTGTCTTGGATATTCTAGCTTCCAGAGTGTTAAGAAATAAATTTTTGTTGTTTCTAAGCCACTCAGTCTGTGGCATTTTATCACAGCAGCCTGAAAGTACTAAAATAATCACCAAATCACTGATTTTATTTTAACTTTCCATTATGTCTCATTGGGAAATGACTCAACTTATGCTAAGTATTTCAAACTGTGCATCAGGCTAAATGAATACTAGCTCTTTTATCTAGCTAGCATTCATTCACCCTTTTTGGAGAGAACATTTTTATTTCCCTCAATAGAAACTCAGAGAAATATCCTTCACTCCTGCAGAGAGAGGGCTAAGAACAAGATATAGACCAACATAAGTTAAAGTTACTCTGACTGATTTTTTTTTTTTTTTGACATGTATTAACATCTAGATCCGTAGGATATTTGCTAAAACAAATTTCAAGTATTTGGAATAGTACCTGCTTATATGCTAGGGCTACTAGCATGCTAGGATATAACTTTGGAGTTCCACATGGCCAATTTTGCCACGTTTACTTGCCTAAGGATAAAACCAAGGCAGAAGAAATAACACAAAGAGATAGGGTGGCAACTGCACTATTTAATCTAAATATCTGACTCCAACTCTCTCTGAAGATAAAACTGTTCTTTCTAGTTACAGAAGCCACCAATTTTGATCTTACTTTAGATTGCTTTTCAAAAGCCAACTTGAGTTGGGTTTTTGTAAATTTCTATTTAAAAATCTTTGACTCACGCAAATGGAGCACTAGAAACACCTTCTGGCCCATGCGAATTTCCCTCAGCATAGTTATTAAGCCTACTCCTGGTGTGGTAAAAGATCTGATTTTGAATGTAAACAACTAGATTAGACAATTAAGCCAATTAAGATGCTGGTTTGCTTTATAAAGCTGAATAGTGTAGGACTTAGGTCACATGTTTTGGAATGAATTAGAGTCACATTTTTGCATGCTTGCTTACTCGATGAGGCTTCTCAAACAGGCACATGTTTAATGCTGTCAGCCTTAATGTTTCCTCTGTTAAACAGTACTAGAAGTACCATCAGCTTTATGTCCTAAGGTTTCAAAAGCCATGTAGGCAACAGTAGCAATAGCCAAAATCCTCTGTACGCTCACTGTGCCCAAATCATTGCTTTAACTCAGTTATATTTGTGTATGTGTTCATGTGCATGTGTGTACGAATTTATGAGGAAAATCTGTTCATATGCTGGGACAATGAGGCATGTTGGCAAAAAGCTAGGAAATCTATCTGGTAAAGAACCCATTACTACTTAATCTTTGCAGGAATACAGTAGATTTTGCATTTATTATTTACTTGATTTATTTGCTACTCATTCAAGATCAACAAGTTATAAAATGAAGATAGCATTTTTTGTTTTGTGCTTTGTTTTTGTTTTGACAGTCTTCTTTTTCACTTGCATTTAAAAAATCAAGTTTTTCAATATGATCAATGGATTTCATGAAGAGAAAGAAAAAAGCTTAAATTAAAATAAAATATGGAAAAGGAAATAGTTAATTTCCTCATCTGACTAAAGGTGTAACTCTTCCAGTTTTACCCAGTCTAAGAAACAACGGTGTTTCAAGCCCTCTAAACACAGCAGCTTGTCAAGAACAATAAAGAGATCAGGCTCAAAATCCTTTTGCAGCCTCCCTGAACTCATGAACTATAATCATTTTTCTGGCCTCAGACTTTTAGTACAGCTCACCTTGTAACAAAGGTGGCAGACCTCAGAAAACAACAGTTCAATCAATAACCACAATATGATGCTTATGAGAACAAGGCCCCAGGCCCAACACTCTGGCTTCAAAAAAATGGCTTCAAGGCAGAAAAGATCCAACTCTGTAATTATTGCCAGCCACCCTATCTCTGACCAGCATTATTCCCAGGCAATGTGGAAGGAGAATATGGTGTCCCAGCACAGCCCATGACAGCCTTGACATAGGGCCATTACCACATGGAAACCTGATTTTACTCATGAATCTCTCCTCTGTGAGGGGCACAGATGTTACAGAACATCCACTTGAACCTATTGCAGCTTACATTCCAGTGTAGGAAGCAAAGTTTGTGAAACAGAAAGACA
Organism: Myocastor coypus; assembly: GCA_004027025.1. Taxonomy (NCBI): domain Eukaryota; kingdom Metazoa; phylum Chordata; class Mammalia; order Rodentia; family Myocastoridae; genus Myocastor; species Myocastor coypus. Next base: position 9,827 of record PVJA010012358.1, on the reverse strand, counting down.
ATTTTCCAGAGAAAAATTTAAAACTCAGTTGTGATATTTAATCTTTATTAAAAATTCATTCTGCTTCTGTTGGTGTCTAAGTGCCGGTCATGTAACTCACAAGTTAATGCTTAGTTCAGGATTGTGTCGATCAGCAAGATGGAGATCAAAGCACTTCAGAGATTTAGCCAGCATCGTATGGCTTCAAGGTGGGGAAATCACCACTTGGTTCAGTTCTATAAGAAGTTAAAGTGACTTGACTTAAACCAAATTTCTATGCTGCCTTCCTAGTAGAACAGTAAAAATACACAGACGGCTGAGAACCTCTGTCTTTTCACATTAAAAGATTCTATCAAATGGATCCATTTAGGAAATAGTCTTGCATGCCTCATGGATTACCTGTCTTCCGTTCTACCTGGAAAATTAAACAGTGGACTCCCACAAGATTGATGGGAGCAGAGTGATTATTGCTTTTCCAAAACTGTGCACTGCACTTTGGCAGGTATTTATGCTTTTCTCAAACACAAGCATGCCTAGAAACCCAAACATGCATTTGAATGCACAGGCCTTTTAGTGGGAATCTTAGGGAGCAACTTTACAAGTGCCTCAAATAATGACCAAAGCAATTTTTAAAATGCATCCAAATAATAGTTGTGAGCACAGCCAATTGTTCCATCTAAGATGCAAAAGAAAGGTAATTACCTGTAAGACACATAAAATGTATAGTGTTTGCTCGTCATTAACTCTGAACACCTTCACACTAATGGAAGGAACAAGACATGTTCTCAGCAACTTATTCTGGAAGCAGCCAGAATAAGTCACAGGTGCACAAAGCCTTGCCCACCTGAGTGAATGACGTCCTAGTAACCTTGATAAATTGCTGTGACCAACCACAGATTTCAATTACCTGTGCAAGCAGTAAATTAAGGGAGAAAACCCAGCAGAAACACTATAAATATGACCCTGTTCCTATACGACCTCTATCAAGGTGACATAAAACCACATTTTAGGTACAGACAATAGAGAATCAAGAAAAAAGATAAATGACTACACTCAGAAGAAAAGTCAAAATCTCAATCTTCTGAATCCCCAGAATATTTTGACATTATTTCTACTTCTTTAGGTTCCTCAATTTTCAATGTCAAAATGCATTTCTGAAAAAGTCTGAAATCAGTGAAAGAGTCTTGCTTCTATTCAACTTTCCTTTTATGTAAGTTTTACCTTTCATTCAAGTTTCCTCCTCCACATTTTAGGGAATCACAGAAGTTAACTAATGTTTAGAGTTTAGCAGTTGTGCATCATTCCATTCAACTTATTTGACGTATTCTCAGAAAGCTTTTAGCATTTTTCTTCTTTCATAATCAATTCTTTCCTCCTTGAAGCAGAAATAATTTAAAATGTGTCACAGTTTAAATCGAAAACGTCTCCAAAAGTCCCACGTATCCAAATGTGGGACTTTCAGTGGAAAATTCAACCATAGGGACCCTAAGCTCACCAGTGGTGATGGATCACCGAAGGTGCTGCTCTGAAAAGTGCCTCCCTCATCCCCTCACTTTCTCTTTCCCTTCTTTCCTTCTCTCATCAGAGTTGAACAAGAGCCCATTGTTTTACTCTGAGGGATAAATTGTCTACACTTCACCTAGGCCATAAATATGTACAGGAAGCCAAGGTTAGAAGCTATCTGATGAGGGCCAGCCAGATAGCTCAGCATGCCAAAGTGCCTGCTTCAGCAGAGGGTTCTATGCCCAGCAAGCCATGCTGACCCGACCCCTGGGACACACTGGCAGAGTGACTAAGACTGGACATGGTGACACGTGCCTCTAATCCCAGTACTTGGGAGGCTGAAAATAGGAGAATAGCTACAAGTCCGATCTGTGTAGTAAGACCCTGTACACCCTGTAGGTCCTATACTAAATTCATTTAATTAATTAATTAATTTAAATAGCTATCTGATGAACAAGATATCTGTTCAAGGAAACTGCAAGCAATCCACCCAATGTTCAGGCTATGGAATGTGTATGTGGCTAGTTGCTATTACAGGAGTCACAATGAGTATAAGGAGCAAAAACACAAGCAAAGGATGTGAAGACCTTTCAGCTTGACCAGGAAAAAAGCACATGTAAAGTTAAGGTCAAAGGCAGTAACCTGCTGAAAAGATTAGCACCATTAAAAAGAAGTCAAGAGCTTTGAACACAAACAAGAGGAATGATATCTTCAGAATATATCAGAAATTGACAAGACTATGCCCATTACAGGTCCAGAGGTTTAAAAAGAATAAAATATTACAAAAGACCTCTTTGAAAAGGCAGACACCTAGGACACATTGCTCACTCAGGGGCACTCTAGAACATGTATTTCAGTTCAGCTCTCCAGGCAAGCAGAAAATCCTTCAGCCATGACCCTGGCTATGGCTTGAGCTGGCTATGTATCTTGACATCATTCTCATCGTGCAAGTTTTTCAGGTATATAGAACCCAAGAGTTGTAGACTCTTGGGGCCTTCTCCCCAGGCAGTGTGGTACAGCACATTTACAGTCCTTTCCATGAATGCTCAGCAGGACAATGGGTGAAACTGTGACAATAAAGCCAAAGGCAAAGTGGAGACCCTAGGAAGTTAGAGACACCAAGAACATGGAATGAGAGTGCTACCATTTAAGAGAGAGATGGCTATTAGGGAAGGGCTGTACCTCCATGTCGGAGTGCACATCTTGCTACCAGGTGTCCAAGGGGCTTTGTGATTTAACGCTAACCCTACTGGATTCTGAATTTAGTTTAACCTTATTTCTTTTTGTTTCTCTTTTGGAAGGGGAATGTTTGCTCTATGCCATTGTATGCATGAAGTTTCTACGTGCTTTTCAAATTTACAGGGATCATAGCTAAAAGTTTACCTTCTGTCTTAGACTTGAAGTTTCAAACAGAGCTGGAACTCTAAAATTCTTGGAGATGAGTTAAACATATTTCGCATAATAAGTCGCACATAATCTTTTTAGGAGTCAAGAGAAGAATGTCATAGTTGAGATCTAAAATACCTCCCAAAATCTCATGTGCTTAAAATAGGTCTTTTTTGTAAGATGACTGGATCATGCTATGCTCACTAAAATAATTCACTGATGAGTTAGTGGCTGAGGGTTCTGTTCACAGTTAGAGTCCACTTGGTGCGTGAAGGTGACTAGCGACATGTCTTTGGAGAGTATGTTTGTCCGTCCAGTTTTTCTGTTTGCTCTGCTTGCAGCTGTCCTGAGGTAGGCAGCATCCTCCTACCGTGATGTTTCTGCCTCAAAGGCAGCCCAGCATGGAACAAACCTCCTGAATCCATCAGTCAGATGAATGCCTTCACTTCACATTCTGGGTGTTAAGTTTTTGGTCTTTTGCTTGTCTGTTTTTTCCAGCAATGTAAATGCTGACCATGGCTCCTCCATACAGTAGCCATGACAGAACTGTAAGCAGCTAAAAGCACAGTAAAAGGCACTCACAAGCCTGGATTATTTAATATAATAGCTTTAGTTAATTTTGAAAAGAATTTTGAGAGTCATGAACAAAAATTTAATTTTGTCCATTAAAGTTTTGTCAAGAACTTTTCATCAGGGCCAGGTGACATAGGCTAATAAGAAAGACTAGGTTGGCTACAAATAAAATAATGTCAATGTAATAATTTATAGCTGTTGGAGAGATAAATAATGATATATGGGTTGATTGCCACATCAATAGACCAAATACATATACATGGATACAGATGAGCGAGAGAGACAAATATATATATATATATATATATATATATATATATATGTATATATATATATATATATATATATTTTAGTCTCTTTGTTATTATTAGAATTATGTGACAAGGATGCAGACATAGCACAGCAGTGTAAGCACCTGCCTGGCAAGCCCTAGGACTCAGATTCCATCCCTGGTGCCATGTGTCATGCTGGGCCTGGAACCCAGGATGTCCTGTGCTGTCCACCAAAACCAGATGTAGTGATACATACCTGTAACCCCAGTACTGGGGAGGGCGAGACAGGAGGATCACAAGACTGAGGTGTATAGCGAGATCCTATACCAAGTAAATAAATAAATAATTAAAAATATAAAAATAAACTATGTGTGGGGGCCCGGCAGGTTGGCTCAGTGGTCTAAAGCGCCTGCCTGGAAAAGCTTGGGCGGCTTCAGGGACCTCGGTTCAATCCCCAGCACCACATGCTGCGCCAGCCCTGCCCTCAGGGCGGGCTGAGCCGGCCATAAAAATGAGTGAACAAACAAAGGTTCTGAAACAAGAAAAAATAAAATAAAATAAAATTTAAAAAAAAGAATAAACTATGTGGCAAACAATAAAGTGAGGCACAGTTTACTATTTACTATTTCAAAGATTTACTAGTTCAAAAATACAGTAGAAAGTTAAAATTTTAAATATATTTCATTGGTGGAACGATTCATTTAGCACTCTCTTCCAACAATACAATGAAAGTTCAAGTGAGTGTTGTACTTTGTACATTATACATTGTACAAATGTCTCAGCCATGTCTGCTATGTTTCACATCTGTGTTTCAAAGCATTTCTTACTAAATCAGCAAACTAACTTTCCTCCCAATGATGTGCTTTTGGCAGATAACAATGTATCATAGTAGTCAGCTTGAACCACCTGGTGTGGCTTTATCTCTTGACCCATACTCAATAGCTTTAAAGTTTCATACAAGCTACTTAACCTTTTACATTTCAGCATCCTGATCCATAAAAATGGGTGTAATAAAAGTATGCACCTCTTGAGTTATTGTAAGCATGAAATAATTTTTTTTAAAAAAAGGAAAAAACAAAACGGAAAGGAAGAATTCTAGAATGGTTTTTGGTAAATTCTACATATTACGCCCTTAATAGATATTAGCTAAAATGCTGTCAAATTTCAAACTGTTATTATTCTTGTAGGATAATTTGAGATACTAATCTACATGTTGTCTTGATCTCAATTAAGGCGAAAGGTTGAAAAGACTAAAAGTTATTAAAAGCTAGTGCCCTGAATTTCATCCTCAAATCACTATGTTAATGGTATGTGAACGTGGGACTTCAAGATACAGTTAGGGTCAGATGAGTTCATGTGTGGAGGGCCCCTGGGATGGATTTCATGGCTTTATAAGAAGAAAAAAGACAGACACAGTACATGCTGTCTGCCTAGCCCTGTGACACCCTTGCCGGCTGACAGTGAAGCATGGAGCTTCTCAGCAGATTACAAGCAAGTGCTGATGCCTCCTTTTCATTTTCCCAGCCTCCATCCCTGTGACAGTTATAAGTTCTATTCCTTATAAGTTTTTTTTGTTATATCAACATAAAATGGAAAAAGAACAGTACCCAAGTCAATATAAATATTGTCCAGTGATTCTGGTTATTGAAGACAGGATCTACAGTTACTTAGGTCTCAAAACATAAAATTATTTATTAAATAATACAAGGCAAACTTGATGGATCTAGAAGTCATTTTCACTTCTAATATTATCCATGTGAAAAAGAGAAAGTTTAAAAAAACTCCCCTCCCGCCGGGCGTGGTGGTGCACACCTGTAATCCCAGCACTCGGGAGGCTGAGGCAGAAGGACCGGTGCGAGTTTGAGACCAGCCTGGGCTACAAAGTGAGCTCAAGGTCAGCCTGAAATGCACAGTGAGACTCTGTCTCAAAAAAGACAAAATAAATAAATAAATAAATAAAACTCCCCTCCAACAAAGCCCAAAAAATTACGAGTGTGTAATCACACGTAAATGACTCAGAATCTCAAAGCTTCCACTGCTGTCTTTGCGAAGTCACAACCTGTACCTGGAAGAGTAGCTATACAAATTAGTAATTCACATATTTATGGACACAGTACATGGACTACAGTTCAGTCAATGGAATCTTGATGTGAATACATGTGTTCCACTGCACAGATAATAGGACCAGTGGGAGAGAGTCTGGCCATAAAAATAAATTTTAAAAAGGGGTTCCTGTACTGTATCCTGTGAAGGACAGCTCAGGTCCCCTTTAAACCCTTGAGCTAGGCCTCCAGGAATATAGACCTGAGATCTCATGCACCAGCAGAAAGCAGAGGCTTTATGTAGAATTGGATCGAAACCTTTCAGAATAAGAGGAGAGGAAACACAGAACAGATGTGTGGGGACATCAGCATGGTAGGATTCTTGTGACACAGGATTTAGCACCAACAAAGACCTTAAGTGACAGTGCTAACAGTGCTATGGGCTCAGATGCACAAAAAAGTGAGGACTCATATTAAGTGAATCGGAAATAAAATTTCTCCATTTGTGAATATCTTGGTGCAGTATATAAGAGCAGAAGCTGCGGGGGACCACCCACTCAGGACACCCCATCCCTCTCTTGGACAGGAGCTTTCTTTCCCCCCAATAAATCTATTCTGCTCACAAAAAAGAGCACAAGCTGCAAACAAGCTTTCTCATTCTACTCAGAAATGAAGTTGAAAAAAAAAAAAAAATAGAAGGGGAAATTTATCCCAATATGTAGAGTATTAAAGGACATATGTAACCACAGATACATCATCATGATTGATGATGATGATGATGATAGATAGATAGATAGATAGATAGATAGATAGATAGATAGATAGATAGATGTATTGCAACTTCTGGAGCAATGGAAAAGAACCTGTTTGGTTCTACAGAGTATAGAAAGAAAAAGGCTGTAAAATCTGGGACAAGGAAGACAAAGTAAAGGCATGTGGATGGAAAAATAAATGCAGTGTGTGAAATACATGCATGATGAGGTTCTTGTGAATTATTTTGTGATCTGGCACCATGATGAGCCACTGGAGTATCCTTTAGCACTGCCCTGCTCCAGTTTGGAAGATGATCACATGCTCCCTATCACAGATGTTGCTGATGTTACCTCTCAGCAGGCTTCTGCTATGGTTTGTGGATAGGTGTCCCCACAAAGCCTCATGCAGTCATAGGGCAGCTTCTGGAATTTGTAATTCATTATTGTGAGTGTAGGTGCTGCAACTCCCCTGGCACAGGTGTTATGCATTTCAATGTAAGGAAGGAAGAGAAGTTAGCTGATTGAGCTGCTGCTATCTTTCTGCTGCTCTCTTGTTCTTTGCTGCTGCCATGAAAGGTTGCCCTCTTCCATGTACCTCTCTGCCTTGGAGCCAGCTGAATATGGGATGAAACCTCCAGTAACTGTGAGCTAAATAAACCTTTCTCTCCCTCATTTTGAGTATTAGGTATCTGTCCCAGCAACAAGAGAAGAGTAACTAAGACAGCTTCCCAGGTGCAAATCTCTGTCTCTGATTATTTCCCAAGAAAGCCAGTTCAAGAAAGGGCAAAGCTAACTAGGTATAACTCTACAAGAAACATAATAGAAATTATGTATGAAAGATAAGTATTTTCATCACAAAACATGTATTTTCACTACTTTCCTTGTCATTTATCAAGCATGACACACCACGTGGTACTGGATATTTATTCTTGGTGTCACCTTGAAAAGTGTGCTCTGACTCTCTGTTCCTGTCCAACCTCATGAGAGCACTGCACCTCATAGCAATAGTGTGCAAGGGAATCCAACATAAGAGCGAAGTTTGTTTTCTTCTTAAAAGAAATGTGAATTCCATAACCTGGAACATGAACATTTTAAGTAACGATGAAGCAAGTGGATAACAGGGATCCAGCACTGACCTCCCACACCACACAAACAAAAGCATTCACAAAGGGACTCACACATGTGTATCGCCCCTTCTATTGTCTGAGAAAGAAAAGATTAGAACATCGAGCTTGGCCGGGCATGGTGGCGCACTCCTGTAATCCCAGCACTCGGAGGCTGAGGCAGGAGGATTGGTGCGAGCTCGAGACCAGCCTGGGCTATAAAAGTGAGCTCAAGGCCAGCCTCAACTGCATAGCAAGACCCTGTCTCAAAAAAAAAAAGAACATTGAGCTTTCTCACAAAAATCAGAAATTGAGTTGAAAAGCATCAGCTTTCTTGAAAAGCATTAATATTCTTTCTACTGAAAGAATTCAGAATATTAGATAGACAGATAGATGATAGATAGATAGATAAACGGATGATAGATAGATAGATAGATAGAGTAGAATTTTAGTATGGAATAATTAAAAAGTAATGTAGGTAATAGAGGTAACAGTGGTGATTGTTACAAAATCATTGTGTTCTTAATGCCACTAAAATATATATTTTAAATGTTTAAAGTAATAAATTTTCTTACGTTTTATACAATGGAATAATGTTTAAAAGAAAAAATAGGGGCTGGGGAGATAGCTCCGAGGCACAAGTGCCTGCTGGGCAAGTGCAAGGTTATGAGTTCGAACCCCGGTCCCCCCCCAAAAAAAAAAAATAAAATAAAATAAAAAATATCACTATACAAGATACACATGTATCAAAACAATACACTGTATCCCATTAAAACAGACACATTTTTGTTATTGAAAAACAAAAGAAAAACTTCTAAATAGGAAACAAAAGGAAAAACAAAGATAATATACTATATGACATAAATTTTATTAGGACACACTAGGCACTATAAGGGGCACCTGATGGAGGCCACTGCAAAGCACTTCTGGGCAGGACTTAAATTAATCCATTGGTTTTCTATGTTTATTTGTGAGTCTGTTCTGGGCCTAGGCCCCTTGTCACAATGAGAAGCATGTTCGCAGTAAGGGAAACTCTGTGAGGCACTGGTCCCTACGGAGGCCTGTGAAGTCATGAAGCCTCAAAGAATAAGACAAGTTCTCAGCCAAAAACACCTGGCTCCAACTAGATAAAGACTCCTGTAGCCTCAGGCATCCAGGTGGACTAACTTCATGTCATACTTGGAGAAGTCCCTGAGTGGCTCCGCCCTTCTTTAGTGCTCTCTCCCTTCTGCTGACCAAATAAATTGGGCCACCCAAAAAAGGTCTTGGTCTTAGCCCTGAGAGAATGTCAAGTTCTGTGAGAGGGTTTTGATCTTCCTGGAGCCTTTAAATCATTTCATTTACCTCTTTTTATTTAGCCTTCACTGTACACTTGTTTGGGAGATTGCTGACCTGATCAGTACGTAGTAACTAAGGGATATTATGAACATGGTAGGCACCTATGCTTATCCAGAAAATGTTGCTCTTTTCTGGTAAAATTACTTTTTTCCTTAAGGGAATTAAACATCTACTCTGAGACAATTACCTTCTCCCATGCCAACTTAAGACTAAGATAAGTAAACTTCTCTTAGAAATGCAAATCTAAAGTAAACTCACACAAATTCCCCTGGAGAACTTTATTATAGCTACATTTATCTGTATTTAAAAGCCTGGAACTGTTTAAAAGCCTCCAACTTTTACTAGGAAGAATTAAGAATTATTTTCTGTCTTTTGCTTTTTTTTGTGTATTTTCCAAATTTCTTCAACAAAAGGCATGGTACATATCATGTAAACATACATCCACATAAGCACACACATTTGTACAGCACACCTTTCACCTCACATGTGCTGTACAGTAGACCTTGGTTTGCAAGCACGACCGATTCCAGAAGCATACTTGTAACCCAAAGTACTCTTATATCAAAGCAAATTTCCCCATATTAACAGAAACTCAAATGGTTCATTATACAGCCCAAATATAGTCTCATACAAATGATTCCAATGCTGTAATTGAATATGAACCAATAATACAATACAAAATAATAAATGGAAAATGTAGGAAAACTAAATAAATTAACCTTCCCAAACCTCTGTGGCTGGTGTGAGAGGGATATTAGAGAGAAGGGTTATTGTGTAGGGTGACTTTTCATGGTCACCAGCAGGATCACTGCAATCTGCTGCCTCAGTGGAATCTTTCCTTACCCAATGACAGTTGCTTTTGCCTGTTTTGAGATTTTT